>JAWPHD010019093.1:0-37085 GCA_037043455.1 Cyrtodaria siliqua
TTTTTTTGATTTTTTTTTTACGAATTTCTGAGGGGGAAAAATATCAATTTTTGGGGGGAAAAAAATATACTTTTCAGGTGGGGGACTGCAGCCCTATAACGGCGGCAAAAATGACCAAATGAGGGCCCTGTGATCATCCCCATCAAGAGTCGTTGAAATGCAGCAAGGAGTTCAGAAGAGACTAATCTGGACAACGTTTGGCTATTAAAACCTTTAAAGGGCCATAAATCTGCCAAAAATCATTCAACCCGAATATGGCGATGATATGCACAACTAGGCTTGATACTGATCATCCTTTTCAAGTTTCGTTAAAATCCAGTCAGGGATTCAGGAGAACTAGCCCGGAAAATATTTGTGTATCAAAAACCTTTAAAGGGCCATAACTCCATCAAAAATCTGTTAACCGGAATGCCACGATGACATGCACAACTATGCTTGCTGCTGATCATCCCTGTAAAGTTTCGTTGAAATGTGGGGAGGCGTTCAGGAGAACTAGTCCAGACAAAGTTTGTGTATTAAAACCTTTAAAGGGCTATAACTCTGCCAAAAAATCATTCATCCGGAGCACGGCAATGATTTGCACAACTAGACCTGATACTGATCATCCTTGTCAAGTTTCGTTAAAATCCTTGAAAAGTTTCACTGAAATCGGGCCAAATGAAGGCCCTTTCTTCTTAATGAGGCCAAAATATAGCATATTTCAGAAAATCAAAGGCCATAACTTCGGTGTAAATGGTCCAATCTGGCTGGTATTGAAATTTGTTGGAGCTTTCATTGATAGTAACAATCTGGTAAAGTTTGGTAAAGATCAGATGAAAAATGAAAGCCCTATCGTATTGACGAGGCAAAATAAAGCATCTTTAACTAAATCAAGGGCCATAACTCCGGTGTAAATGGTCCAATCTGGCTGGTATTGAAATTTGTTGGAGCTTTCATTGATAGTAACAATCTGGTAAAGTTTGGTAAAGATCGGATGAAAAATGAAAGCCCTATCGTATTAACGAGGCAAAATATAGCATATTTTACTAAATCAAGGGCCATAACTCCGCTGTTCTGGTCCGATCTCGTTGGTTTTCAAATTTGTCCGAGCTTTCATTTATATTAACAATCTGGTAAGATTGGTAAAGATCGGACGAAAACGAAGTCCCTATCGTAATATAGCATTTTTAACTAAATCAAGGGCCATAACTCCACTGTTGCTGGTCTGATCTGGCTGGTTTTCGAACTTGTCCAAGCTTTCATTGATATTAACAATCTGGCAATGTTTGGTAAAGATCAGATGAAAAATAAAGACCCTATCATCTTAACGAGGTAAACTATAGCCTTTTTAACTAAATCAAGGGCCATAACTCCGCTGTTACTGGTCTGATCTGGCTGGTTTTCGAACTTGACCGAGCTTTCATTGATATAAACAATCTGATAAAGTTTGGTAAAGATCGGATGAACAATGAAGCCCCTATCGTCATAACGAGGCAAAATATAGCATTTTTAACTAAATCAAGGGCCGTAACTTCGCTGGTACTTGTCCGATATGGCTGGTTTTCGAACTTGTTCGAGCTTTCAACGACATTAACAATTTGATAAAGTTTGGTAAAGATCGGATGAACAATGAAGCCCCCATCGTCTTAACGAGGCAAAATACAGCATTTTTAACTAAATCAAGGGCCATAACTCCGCTGCTACTAGTCCGATATGGCTGGTTTTCGAACTTGTCCGAGCTATCATTGATATTAACAATCTGTTAAAGTTTGGTAAAGATTGGATGAAAAATGAAGGCCCTATCATCTTAACGAGGCTAGATATAGCATTTTTAACTAACTCAAGGGCCATAACTCTGCTGTTACTTGTCCGATCTGGCTGGTTTTTGAACTCATCCGAGCTTTCATTGATATTAACAACCTGTTAAAGTTTGGTAAAGATCGGATGAAAAATGAAGGCCCTATCGTCTTAACGAGACAAAAGTTAACAACGGACGGACGACGGACGGACGGACGGACGACGGACAACTCGGCATCCCATAAGCTCTGCTGGCCTTTGGCCAGTAGAGCTAAAAAGTGGGGGGGGGGGGGGGGGGGGGGGGGGGGGGGGAGCCAATGCCCCAATATGGGTGAAGTAATAAGATGCATAATGCTATAACAAATCCCAAACCAAAATTATAGATATATACATGCTTACATGCAAACCTAGATCTGCCTTTATTGCACATTTTATGGGCCATCACAAGTTGGGTTCCATTGGAGCCCAGAATTTGCAAAAGACAAAATTACTTATCCAACCCTTTACAACAAACTATAAGGAAACCAATTCCAAAATTTAGTTCAGCTAGGACAAGAAATGTAAGCGATATAGACCTGTAAACACAGCTTACACACAAAATTTGATGTGAAACAGACACATTTTAAGGGCTATCAGAATTTGGGTTCCATGGGAGCCCAGGGGTTACAGGAACCAAAATTACTTAAGCAGCCCTTAAGATAATGCTATAAGGAAGCTAATGGCCAAATTTGGTTGAGCTAGGGTAAGAATTGTAAGAGATATAGACTTGTAAACACAGCTTACACGCAAAATTTGATGTGAAATGGGACACATTTTATGGGCTATCATAATTTGGGTTCCATGGGAGCCCATGGGTTACAGGAACCAAAATTGCTTATGCAGTCCTTAAGATAATGCTATAAGGAAGCCCATGGCCAAATTTGGTTGTGCTAGGATAAGAAATGTAAGAGATATAGACTTGTAAACACAGCTTACACGCAAACCTGAATGTGAGACGCCGACGCCAACGCCGACGCCGGGGTGATTACATAAGCTCTCTTATTCTTCGAATAGTCGAGCTAAAAATGTGTTACGCTAAGTTACGGACAGCGTGATCCCTAATTCACAACATCTCGTAAACTGCTTCGCAGCATTACTCGAATGTAAAACGCACGTTTCCATATTGATTACATCATCGCGCCTTAGATTCCCGCCAAAACAAATTTGCATTCAAAATCATCCAAATGTTGCAATGTTATTCAGCCGATTGCTCCATCAATAGTTTATTTACATGAAAGCAGTGATAAAACCTTCATCTGAATTGTAAAAAACAAACACTCAACGTAAATTATACATCAACATGTGTGGAAACCGATCATATTGTTTACATAGCAACAGTGCACTATTTTCTGTGACGCTGACCTTCTGGCGATCAAAATGTCAAGATGTTGAACATAGCGAAGCGCCGTGATACACACGAGACGGGATCCCGAAAAATGACGGGATAGGCCGAGCGTTCATGATTTGCGTGATCCCTATATAGCCCCACTTCACTTTGTGAAAGCAGGGGTATAAAAACAAAACAATTTGAAGCCAAGTTTTATTTATAATTATTTGCTCGGGTGACTATTGCTTTTACCAATATAGAATGTGAAGAAGAATGATGGGAATTCTGCAAAATACCAGAAACAGCTATATAAATGCCAAAGATACACTTCACTGCGGAGAATCGGTCAAGTTACCACAATATTTTTGCCGCGGTTACGTAAGAAATATCATAATATCTTCATTATAATCAAATCAATAGCAATGAAGTGCTAGGGACTCTGATTGACAGGAATCCCGAAATGTAAAGTTTAGAAATTCCTTTTTCAGCTTACCAGTAAGATGTCTGAAAACATCCAGACCACCTTCATAGGAGATTAAACTTTGTTAGCTGGCTCTTATATGTGTTATGAGGTATGCAGTTTACCATTAGATGTGAATAAACCAAACACCATTATAATTTGCAAAGCAACTATCACAACAGAATAACATTTTTTCTATTGCCTTTGATGTTGGTTCTCTTTTTTCCTCCCGACAAAACAAGAAAATTCATCCCAATGACGTTCTCATGGTCAACCGCCAAATTGCTCAACTGGATGTGAACATTTGTGTGCGGAACACTGTTGTACGACCTCAACTTTCATCTCATTCATTATTAAGTGGTTAAGAAGTTATGGACGAGACATAAAAAATCACGACCTTGAATATAAACAAATTTGGTGCGCAAACACGCCTTTTTTGGATAATAAATATAATCCCTACCAGTTTTCCGTGCTGGGAATGGCGACTTGACGGGGGTGGGGTTCGGAGAAGTCTCATTGGTGGATTGAGATAAATTGCCGGAATCTTGACTGTTCTTTAAATCGTCCTGTATAAACAAGGGAAAAACACATGCACAGTTTATAACTGAAACGTCTCACCTTTTATATGAACTTCATATACATTACTCAACTTTTATAATCGGTCACTTTTCAAAGAATTATATATTTTTTACATTATTTATAATTACTACTTCATTCCTTCAAATAAAAGGAATGAAGTAGTAATTATAAATAATGTAAACGTATAAAGATAAAACTATCTACAAATAAGGGATGATATAGTAGCAATATAAACTATGTATATAAGTAAATCAACAAATGAACAAGTTAATATATATAGGAAAATATTATAATGATTTAAAAAGTCTGATTTCTATAAGGAAATCTAAAACAAGACTAAAATCTATAGTATCAAATAATTCTTTCAAAGTATTAACTGTGTAGTATCTTTGTCGCATAGGATCAAAGTCTACACATTCCAACAAGATATGTTTACAGGGTAAAAAAGAAAAGAATTGAATTGAACTGAATTGGGGTTTTAAGGCGCACCAACACATGAAAAGGTTATATGGCGCCTAACAGGTATGAACATGCCAGGCTCATCTTCCATGAACATCGAGATAAAATATGGAAAATGGGCCTAGAACCGTTTCACCCTGAACTGCAGAGTTGCAAATTCTATCGTAGAAACTCCATTTACCCTGGAGCCACGTTATTGTTTTTCTACTACTGCTCTTTTGATGCGAGCGAGATAGCACCTGAAACAATGCAGGGATCATGATGAAGACCTTTAATGAACATGAACAAAAAATATGAGACAATCGGCCCAAGAGGGCCTGTGGACGCTCTACTGGCTAACATGGCTCTTATAATATCAATGAAGCGAGTGACTGCTATTTATGTTTTCTTAAAAGTTTCGAGCAAAAAACAGCTTTTTAACTAAATCAAGGGCCATAACTAAAGAATCTGGTAAAGTTTGGTAACGATCAGATGAAAAATGAAGGCCCTACCATATTAACGAGGCAAAATTTTGCATTTTTAACTAAATCAAGAGCCATAACTCCTCTGTGACTGGTTTTCGAACTTGTCCGAGCTTTCATTGATATTAACAATCTGTGCAAGTTTGGTAAAGATCAAATAATAAATGAAGGTCCTAGAGTGTTCACAAGGCTTAATATGGCATTTTTCAGCAAAACAAGGGCCATAACGCCGTTGAAATTATTTCGATCTTGCCGGTTTTTGAACTTGTTCGAGCTTTCATTGATATAAAGACACTGGAAAAGTTAAGTAAAGATTTGATTAATATTGAAGGCCCTAGTTTGTTCACAAAGCAGAAAATAGCATTTTTCAGAAAAAACAAGGGCCATAACTCCGGTGTTAATGATCCGATTTAGCTGGTTTTCAAACTTGTTCGAGCTTTCATTGAAATTAACAATCTGTGCAAGTTTGGTAAAGATCAAATAATAAATGAAGGTGCTAGAGTGTTCACAAGGCAGAAAATGCAATTTTTCAGAAAAAACAAGGGCCATAACTCTGGTGTTACTGACCCAATTCAGCTGATTTTCGAACTTGTTCAAGCTATAATTGGTATTAACAATCTCTGCAAGTTTGGTAACGATCAAATAATAAATGAAGGTGCTAGAGCGTTCACAAGGCAGAAAACAGAAATTTTCAGAAAAAATAAGGGCCATAACTCCGGTGAAATTATTCCGATCTGGCTGGTTTTCGAACTTGTCCGAGCTTTCATTGATATTAACAATCTATGCAAGTTTAGTAAAGATCAAATAATGAAGGTGCTAGCGTGTTCACAAGGCAGAAAATGCCATTTTTCAGAAGAAAAAAAGGGCCATAACTCTGGTGTTACTGACCCAATTCAGCTGATTTTCGAACTTGTTCAAGCTATAATTGGTATTAACAATCTGTGCAAGTTTGGTAACGATCAAATAATAAATGAAGGTGCTAGAGCGTTCACAAGGCAGAAAATAATAATTTTCAGAAAAAACAAGGGCCATAACTCTGGTGTTACTAATCCGATTTGACTGGTTTTCGAACTTGTCCGAGCTTTCTTTGATATTAACAATCTATGCAAGTTTAGTAAAGATCAAATAATAAATGAAGGTGCTAGCGTGTTCACAAGGCAGAAAATGCCATTTTTCAGGGAAAAAAAGGGCCATAACTCTGGTGTTACTGAACTAATTCAGCTGATTTTCGAACTTGTTCAAGCTATAATTGGTATTAACAATCTGTGCAAGTTTGGTAATGATCAAATAATAAATGAAGGTGCTAGAGCGTTCACAAGGCAGAAAATAGTAATTTTCAGAAAAAAACAAGGGCCATAACTCTGGTGTTACTGAACTGATTTGGCTGGTTTTCGAACTTGTCCGAGCTTTCATTGATATTAACAATCTGTGCAAGTTTGGTAAAGATCAAATAATAAATGAAGGTGCTAGAGCGTTCACAAGGCAGAAAATAGCAATTTTCAGAAAAAACAAGGGCCATAACTCAGGTGTTACTGATCTGATTTGGCTGGTTTTCGAACTACGGACAATTCGCCATCCCATAAGCTCTGCTGGCCTTCGGCCAGTAGAGCTAAAAATGAACATGAATTTGGGGGGATTCTACCCCTCTGCCTACCCCTCCAAAGGGATCTGCAGTGGCCCTATTCTTTGCCCCGTGACCAAAAAAACAAAACAATGCAATATTGCTATATGATTATGCATAATATGGTAGTTCAAGTGGCTGCTAACATTTGACCGTCTAGTAATAAAATCTAGCTTAGTGGTTAAAAGACTATCTATGAATCCATTGATCAATATATTTATTTTGTTTGACAACATTAAATTACCTTTGATTTTGTTTGTTTCTCTTCAATGACTTTTTCCAATCGTTGTGCTACTACTTTCTCCTCTTTTTTTTCCTCCACGTGATCGTTCTCTTCTTCCTCATCGCTGTCGAGGATTCGGGCACGTTTGCGGGATGGGGCTTTGACTGGCGAGTCGTCGTCATTGAACTTCGACGGTGAAATATTCTTCTGCTTCAATGGGGACTTCTCTACTCTAAAATCAACAAATTACAAAATGAGACCAGCCAAATGAATAAATACAGAAAAAGTATTCTTCTAGCAGTTATATTTAATATCCGACATGCATAAAAAGCAGACAGCTTTACATGGTGATCATATGTGGTTGTTGACTTTGGGTCCCATTTTGATAGGACAGGGCTGCAAGATTTCTGTTTGTTTCAATCTGTTTTGTGTGGTGGCTCACCTGAGATAATGGTAATCATTGTATAGGCAAACTAGAAACAAGACAACACTGCAGAATGGAGCCAATAGCTCAAGAGCTTCGTTTCCAACTTCCACATGATAAAAACACAATTTTGATGGTGATACGCACATGATATTTTATCAGCACAATAACTTCAGTAAGGCACACCAACATGTTTTCTTCTAAAACTTACTTTCTGACTTCTTCCTTCTTTTTTGAATCTTCATTTTCTGATGTTTTAGGCTTCGGTTTTGCACCAAAAAAGGAACTGAAAGCATAAAAAATACTAGATGAAATTATTAACCTTAATGTTAACTTAATATAAAACTCTCACACAAATTATAAATAAGCACTATGACTCGCCTGGTTCTGCTTATCTTTATGCACATGTACAACAGTATTAAGACGGTCACCCGAATACCACATTTAAAATTCATGTTCGCTTCTATCAGGAATGACCCCAAGGGCTCGACATTAGGCACTGTCCGATAGGTTTTGGCAACCCAGACTTGGGTCCGGACAACTTGATTCTGAATCCTGATTGTCCTATCGGGCAAGTAGAAAAAAAATTATAAAACAAAATCAAAAGGAAAACCCACGCCAAAATACGCTGAAAACCAACGCCAAATGACAAAATTCAAACCTCAACGTAGCGAGTGTTGTCTAATAGGAAGCGATTGTAAACTAGACAGTTTTGCGCATGCGCGGCAGGATGCCGATATATATATATAGATAGTGTGTATATATAGATAGTTGCTTGGGATCCCTGTATTTGACGTTTTATTCTACCGATTTTGAATGACAAAAAGCATTTCTTATGTTGTGAAAATATTGTAATAAAATACAACAAAAGCAAGTTGTTTAATTATACGCTAATCATAAATTTTACGAAATAAAAATCGCTTGAACATTTTGCGACAATCATATACGACCGCTTTGCGGATTGTGTACATGTATCACGCTTCATCGGATCGCAATCTCTGAATAGAAATGTCGAAATGTTTCAATAAAAGATCATTCTTTTCTGGTTCCAAACTGCTTTATTTTACATGTTTTAATGCCTTTACAGTAAAAAATTGAGATTTCATAATCGGACAAGTTCATTATAGGTCAGGACAAGTGGATTTCTGAAGTCACTTGTCCTTTCCAAAAGTTAATGTAGAGGCCTGACCCCATCAGCACTTTCTAGGAAAGGTTTCCGAAAACACCATGCAATACCTGCATAAACAATCATTGTATTTCATTTGACATTAATTTTTATTTACTACTTTATTTTTTCATCTTTCATCAGTTTTTGCGCACAATATTACTTATTTTTGTGTTGACGTGCCATAAAACACCATTCATTCCATTCCATTCAATTGACAAAACCTTAAATACTATACACTCTTACATCTAACTCAACAAAGACAAGAACATCACAATGATCTAGCCATATTTTGTAACCACCTCATCTTTTTGGACATGTTTTCATAACTGTTTGCACGTTTCATAATTTGTTTTAGAATTTCAATAAATTCGTGAACATTTCGGCCCTTGTTTTATTATTTTATCAGCTGATATCACGTGATTTTCAGCGGATTAAGACTGGTACACGTAGTATTGTTACAGTTCAATTCTATTCTGATATTTAAATGCAGCAGACGACAGTGAAAACAATAATGACACATTTTATTCAGACGAGTATATGGAGGAAAAGTGAGCAGATGCAAGAGTAAATAAATAAACACACACACTCTTCCAAATAGTTTATTTTACCAAATAGTTTATTTTAGCTAGCAGAATAATTAACTATTAATAGATCTACAACAAAACACAGTCTGAATATGCGTTAGACTAATGAAAATCTTGCTTCTTTTCATGTTCCTTTGTCAATCTGACTTCTACAGGTACGTAAGTATTTTGATGCGCACTATACATGCAAACAACTTTTTTTACCCAGGTTTGACCTCTAAGAAGAGGTTGCGCACTATACACGGGTGTGCACTATACACGGTAAAACATGGTACAGCATGTGAAATTTATCAATTACACAATGTGAATAAAATGATACAAACAAAAATAAAAAGAACGATATATATATGATATAGTTCTTCATTATGATTATTGATAGGCGAACAATTTACCAGATTCCAAAAGGCAACATCATACATGCCAAATTTTCGAGCATCACATCAGGGAGATTGGACTTCCAAATCATGGAGATTTTACGAAACGCCATGAAACCATCGCATTTTTTCAAATATTGAATAGAAATGTTGACAACTGTTAACTTTATTTCTAATTTTATTTTGTATTTCATTATCTATACTGTATATATAAAATAGATGAAAACAAATAAACAGTAGGCATTAGGCCATAATAAAAAAAAAGAAGCTTTTACACAGATTTTCCAAACTGCTTTCCATGTTTTGAGAGCCGTGTTTTAAACCTGTCCTCTGAAACCCGGAAATGTAATAACCGGTGTTGAAGTACAAAATTTCTTCACAATACGACACGAAATTGGCAAATTAAATGGGGAAATAATGGTGTTTGTTATCATTAAAGCATTAAAAGGTGTTGCAATTATGGAAGATGGGTTTAGCTGTAATATTGCGGAGGATATAACATTGTTACTAGACGTTTATAACGATTTACCGAATGCATTGATCAAAAAGTCTCGATTTCAGCAAAATCCTTCTCGAATAAAACAAGCTGATGCAATCAACCACCTGTTGATTGGTGTAGTTAGCGTTAATTGTCGGCATCGCACCTATAATCTTCAATTAATGATGTACCTACTAGTAGGTCCATGTTTTCATAAGATGATAATTTGCAAATGTGATTGTTTACCTGGCCATAGCCTATTTCAATAAATCTTGTGTGCCCCACTAGACGCTAGATGCAACTTCTTTGTTTGGTTGCATGATGTTATCGTAACCACGCCTTGATCGGTGGTTGACACGTGCTAAACACACGCTGTGTATTACAAATTAAAGGCAATCAACCATACTCGGCAAATAATTGATTTCCGGGAGATTTTGAACGGCTTCCGTGTGATCGGTAGATCAAAGGCAAATCCGGTAGTCTACCGGAGAATGAGGGAGATTTGGCATGTATGCAACATGAACATGCATTGCCAATAAGTATATAGGTTTATTCATGGGTTCTTAAAATACCTGTGAATGAATAGGCATACAGTGAATTATGAGCATGAGTTGGTAACATAATTTGACGCTCCAGTTTTGTTGACTGGCTGGTTACAGGGCTTTTGTCCACAAAGTTGGGAAGAGGCACAGGCCTGTCCATTTTGGGGAAAAAAAGCGCTGTATTTCTTTTTGGGAAAAATGTAAGACTTCATCTATTAAGTAAATATGACAATGCTTTACTTATATTTTCATTCATTATTTATTGTAATCATATATCTCCCGAGTCAGAATTGACTTAACAGACAAAAACACATTGCAGAATTCCATGTTTTTTCTCAAATTCACCAGTGCCTTCTAATTGGAAAGATTTCTGCTGTAGTCTGCCACAGTTGGGGTAAAAACAGTCAAATTTTCAACTGTGAAGATGCCTCTGCTATATAAGGCAAAAAAGCCCTGGGTTACAGCCATTTATATGGTGTCTACAATATGCAATATTAGTATTAATGGAAACATCAAGTAAATAAGCTGAGGAAAGTTTGGTAGGATGAATAGTGTTTAATGTCATTTTCAGCACATTTAAGGCTATATATGACTGCTGATTCTTTGGTGGGTATAACCAGTACTATATACCATTCATAAGAATCAACACTTCCTAAATATATTAACATGAATAAACATATGAACTGGCCGCGTGTAAACGTTTCTTAGGCCTAAAAAAAAAAAGGTTTGTTTCCTGTTACCCGACTGACCGTGGTTTTTACACCCCGACCGTATTACTTTTATAACAGTATTTTTTTTTTATATATAGTGGTAAAAATTCGCGACGATGACGATGCAACTGAATTATTATAATTTATAGCAGTCCTCCTGTTGCTTAGCAACGATCTTTTCCGATTTTCAATGCATACGTCTTCTTGGCATTGAAAGTTGTCGATTTGAGGTTCGCTTTTCTCATCAAAATCAAGCATACAAAGTCAAAAACATACATACATCTCAAGATAAACGTTTTAATTTACTTGTTGCGAAGAAATAAATTCAAAATCGATTGAATATAGTGATATACACGCGGTTTACCTACAACCCACATTCGCGGATCATATTTGCAGTCACTATTATCATGTTTGTTTTTTCACAGCATATATCCCCAGGGTTTCCATTGACGCAGCTTTTGTCCCGGACTCGAAATAAAAGCATGGGACCCGTAATTCACGAGTGGCTGCCAGTGTTTTTTTATGTGTTTTGTGTATGTAGCCTGTGCCTGTGCCATTTTGAAAAATAGCGGCATTTTTCTAGAAATTGTGAAAATTGTGAAATATTATAACAAAGGAAAAAGAAACTTTTTTCACTTTTATTTTCACAGTTTAATATCCCTTGGTTTTAAGTTTTGTTTTTGGTAATAACAGACTAGTTTTGACACCAGCTTATATTAAGACTAGTATCCTTACTGCCTGCTTTTTTTCTCTATTTTTCAGATTGTGAATTTTTTGGATATAATTGTGAAAAACGTATACTTTTTGGCATTGTGTAGGGGCCGAATAACGGCCCCAAATTAGGCATAAAAAAAACACTGGCTGCGTCCCTTGGGACACACATATGCGAAGCGTGATGGGTCATTGTAATCATTGCAAATCTTCTAAAAAGCATAAATAAACAAATTTCGAAAGATCGACGCCATTTTCACTTCCGGTAATGCTTAAACTCTCGATATCGGGCACGGTACCGGGTTTATTTTTCTATTGTTATAAATACAGCAATTAGCTGTTCATTCAATATACCCCTCTAGGGCGCAATAACGTCACAGTATACAAGCTCTGCCTTCAACTAGTTTGTGTCCCCGCGCTTCATATTATCCGTTTATTTCATTGCGTTATCGAGCCGGGTAAAAAAAGAAATGTGGCGCCCTCTTACGGTGAAAATGGCTTATCAAAACAGAAAGTGTAACAATGTTATTAATAGCGAGCACAGCTCGCGTCGCTCCTATGGTATCATGCAGGCGAAAAGTAAACATACCCATCCATCCTTTTGAAAAGTCTTGGGTCATTTACGGCAGTTTAAGGGCGACTTCAACCGTAAAGTAGCATATTTCGTTACGAAATTAACAAGATAAGCATTCGTAGAAATCATTAAGAATGGTGGTTTCCAAGCAGAATGAGGTAAAGAAAAAACATTAAAAACCTTTCTCGAACCCTTCCAAAAATGACAATGAAATTGCATTTTTACCAATGTCGCCAAAACGGCCATTGACCGGAAGCATAGCCCAAAGTGTTACCTTGCGCGTTGTTCATTGGCGAAAATTCGTCAACACATTTCACAATTTAATAAAAGTATATTTCGTGTCGCAGAAATGTATATGTCTTGCTAACCGATTAGGATAAACAAATGATTTGGTTAAAAACTATCTTTCATTTGTTTATTTTCCCGTAAAGCCATAAATGCAATCGGAATTCTTCGCAGATTTCCGTATTCGGTCGTCTACTATTGTAAGCCATTGACGAAAATCGACGAGGTTATTCCGTGTTCATTCGTGTCAAACCCGAACAATCTGGCAATTTCCGGAAATGTTACGGAAATTATAATACAATGACAAGACGTCATTGATGACAAGACGTCATTGATTTACGTCATCATCGTATGTCGTCACATTATGACGTATTGTCTGTTAGTAAACAATTAGTGAGCAAGGTGCTTATTACCGATCCATCTTTCTTTGTTTCTTTTTTCTTTCTTTCTTTCTTTCAATACTATTGACGTATTATACACATACTTATGATTATCACAGTTTCGTTTCTGTGGATGAGTTTACCTGCAGGCTTTTTTATGATAACCACAGAAGTTCAGCGAGATTTTTAACCTGAATATGGTATGTCTCTCTCTCCCTGCACAGGAGACCAACCAACGGCTTTACATCAGGAAGAATGACATACTTTCACAGTAACTTTAACTATCGTACACGAATAGTTTTAGATCTAAGGGAGTGCGTTATCAATTCTCGAGACGTGAACCTCCGGGAGTCGAACCCCAGACTTCTATATCCAGAGGCAAGTAAGCTAACCACTCTGTCATCGCATCTTTTTTTACCGCACAGTAACATTATGGTCCATCATAAAAAAATATAACTACTAGTATTTAGAACAACACCAGGTCTAGAGTGACTAAACGATGGTTAGGCCCAAGATGTTACTCACACTGACAGGGGTAGGAACAGCCTCCTTCCCGAGATCCCAATAATCTGACTGGCGTGTTTGGGTAGGGGAAGTTCAAAAGGTATTTTTACCCTATGTTGCATATTTTGGGGCGCTTCAACCTTTTATCCAAAAATGGTTTTAATGAGTTGGGCAAACCGAAATTAAGACATTCTGAAACTACTGAAGTTATATTTGAGATTTCTTTTTTTTTTTGCTGTCCCAGCAACACGGCAGGCTAATGCAGGATGTAGACAGATAGATAGGAATTTTTTATTTACCACTAAAATTGCCAGTTCCAATTATATAATTATAATGTATTTACATTTTGTTAAAATTACTCACTCACATAGCTGAAAACCCTTTAGCTTAAACAAACGCCCGAAATAATAGCAAATTTGTCGGGTTTAGACTCCACCATAATGTACAGAATTTGTATTTTTTATTTTTGGCTGGATTGCGTAGCAAATCCAGGCTTGCACTTCGGCGATTTCCATGTGTCTGTCCGTCTATCCGTCCGTCCGTCTACGAGTTTTGAAGTTTTCGTTAAAGTTTTTGTTTTTTCCTCATTTCTCAAAAATGTATTGTCGAAAAGCTTTGAAACTTGACACTTGTTCAACATCATTACAAATGTTATATGAAAATAACCCTAACTATGTCATGTATTTTACCTGGACTACCCCCCTTTTCACACAGATTTTTCACTTAATATGTTAAATTCGCAATCCGGCTTTCGCGTCACTATTCAGGGATGGAAACTAACGGTTGCCCGTTCGCCCGGGACGACTAAATTTGAAGCTGGGCGAGTAGATTTCGTAAGTCGGTAGTCCGCCCGGGCGACTACTTTTTTTCGACAAGCTAAAGTCAATTTCCTCGGCATTATTCGTCAATGCAGGTCGAATAACATTTCAGTAGAAAACAACAACAAAGAAAATATTTCTTACATAGTTTATTAAGCGATTAAATGCAGTAAATAGTCGCAACTCTGTTTATTCAACGATAAAATGCAATTTAAGTCAACCGGATATTGGGAAATTGACGCATTTCCGTTTTGGGACATTCTAAAATGCGGCTCCCGTTTTAATTTCACGGAGCGCGAACATTACGGTATTTCATGTTATACAAATAACACTGTCAGGGGGAATCTTTAAGGGCACTAGTCAGCTTTTAGGTGACTGGGGCCAGGGCCTTCAGGAAGGGGAATTGCAAAAAGTATGCTGCTTTCCTGTATTATTACAATTTGTAGCTTAACATTTTCTAATATATATATATATATATTTTTTAAGAGGGGAATTTTTCACGGGAAAGGGTGAAATATATACCATGCCAGAGTAACTGTAATGGCCATGATCAGACTGTAGTGAACTATAGAATATAAATATGCCTGCCTACCGACCCAAGAGCATGCAATAGGAAACACACCTATTTTTTTGATTGGCCTAAATAAAGTAAATTTGTTAAAATCATGTTTGTTAGTGTGTCGAAAAGAAAAATACAGAAAATCTGGGCTCATAAATTTTCAGCTGGGCAACCAAAATCCAGAAGATGGTTGCCCGTTTGGGCAACCAAGCTTTAAAAGTTAGTTTCCATCCCTGCTATTGGTGCTTCACTTTTTTTTTTGTTACTTTTAACAAAGTTTGAGGTTTCCACTGGACCCCCATATAAATGAAACGTTCCTATGCCAGTGTACCTGTAACCGGTCATCCGGTTTGGTCTGATGCTACGGAGTAGTTTAAATTTTAAGGTGATGAAAACACGGTTTGGAAACTTTACCTGTCTTCTGCTTCAATCGATCTATGCTTTTCTCTGACTGTCCTATCATTTTATTATTTTTGTTTTTCTACCACAGAAACATTAGGGTAAAATAGGACACTCAGTTTCTTAAAATATAGATGTAGAAACTAATAAGTATCTTGAGCACAGCTAGTGCTAAACGTCAAGAACAGTGAAACAAACCAACGTCTTTTCTACATAGCATTTGATGAATTTGGTGCATTTTCAGAATATATTGATTGAAAACGTCGGACCCGGTGTCCTCCACCCCCAGACATACTCAACTAAATATTGAACTAATATTCTGAAAATGGACCACCATTTATTAAATGTCAAGTAGGAAACAACAAATTCCTTTGTTTTAAAATCATTGTACTTTTCTCAAACATACATCATCATAATGATTAGACAATACGTATGAATCAATTTAACACACGTTGAAAACAAGACGTATATTAGACGTATATTCAAATAAAAAAAAGCTTAAATCATATATATACATTTTTCGTAATGACATAACGTTGAAACCGTAATTACATGTTGTTCGGCAAAAAAGTGTACGCGTGCATCACGGTTTATGTATATATAGCTTACATACACTGATGCAGTAGCAGCTTTTATGACGGTTGGTGATTCAGCCAATGTCGACCCAGACTGGATCATGACTAGATAGCCGTTCGAAGTTCATTCCATGCCATATCTGTCCTGTCTGGGAACGAATTGAAATTTGACCGAAACATTGTGGTGTACTGGTTAGAGCGTCTGCCGTGCATTCGGGAGGTCGTGGGTTCGAGTCCCCAGATACTTTAAAAATGGAACCCTTGCCTGACGAGCAAATAATGGGTAGTGCTACGACTGATTGACCAGTGTCAGAATAATGTGAATGGGGTATCATGTCTACTACGGTGTGGTATTCAAGTGTGGCAGCACTATAAAGAAACCATTGAGTTCGCTGCTTCAAGTAGACATATCATCACATCACACACAAACACACAGATAAAAGTCCAGACTCAAGTGTGCCTATAATCGTCGGGCACGACGCCTGTCATAGGCGGACGGATTATAATCCTTAGAAATACACACACACACACACACACACACACACAAATTGAAATTTGTTGGGGTGGGATGTCACGATTCATAAGACACATACAGATAGACTTGCACTAGACGTGAGAATCATGGCTCTTATGGTGGTATGTACCTACCATGATATAGGTACACGCCATAAGAGCTACGATTCTCGCAGCTAGACTTGCACATACATACGCAGCGGCACAATCAAAGATGAACTGTGCTCGCCATATAGGTTTAACCTATTTCATATTAAAGCAGAGATGCTCTGTTTAAGGGACGTCGGTCTTGCGATCATTGGTAAGTCCCGAGTGCCCACTAATTAAGTAGCGTATCCGCACGTGTGAGCGTGTGTAAATTTGGTGCTCGCTTCGTAAAGGTGCTCGCTTCGTAAAGAGAGTAGCGAGCACAGTACAGAAAAGTCCCACAAATACAACAATGACGGCTATGAAAAATACATTATCATTGCAGGTCACTTTAGTTTTTGCTGGCTATGAAAAATACATTATCATTGCAGGTCACTTTAGTTTTTGCTAAGATATTTTAGCATTAAAAACAAGAAAATGCGTGAAATCTTCGGTGGTGGGTTGCGCAGGCACAGACATGGCATACATACGCTATTGAACGCTGCATCGTCGCTGTCTTCCAGTAAACAAACGGAGAAAAACTTTCCCGCTCAAACCGAAACCGGAAATAATGATTTACTTTGATTTTCCAAAAGAAGAGCTTGTACGGGAGGTCATCCATTTCTACGCATTTTTATCCTGTATACAGTGGTTTTTGAGGCAGAAACCTGTTTCAAAGGATTGGTTTCGTCCTTCTATTATTTTAATAGCATAATAAATCTACAAAAAGCACGCAAAAACAGTTTTAGACGCCTAATTATTAATCCATGACGTCAAGCACTGGTGACGATCCGTCACTTCCGGTTTGTGGCCATAACATTTATTTTTTTGACAATTAGGCAACAAGTGGCAACAACATCCTTGTGAATTACCCCAGTATTGTAGTGATGGCTTCATTCATTTGGATGTGTATTTATAATTAATATTCGTGTATTGATTTCGTTAAAAGGTAATGTATATGTGTTCGTATTCTACCAGAAATATCAAAGTGTATGTTGGGTTGGGCAGCTGTCAAGTGTCATTATTTGGGATAAATTGATGTCCGTTACTAACAATAGCAACAGGGAACAGTAACTTGATGGTTTAATGAGTGATTTCTATATGTATAATAAAATTATACAACAATGTCAGTCTTGCATATATTTTCAAAATCACTAGCTTGTAAAATTTTAAAAATTCTTACCAAAGATTTTCAGGAGAATTTGAAATTGTATGGATTAATGTGATAATTTGGTAGGTCATAGGGGGTAGTGGGGACTACAAACCATACCATACATTCTGTACTATAAAGGAAACTATCAGAAATATCATCTGTCATGGACATTTATAAGTGAACAAAGGAATGTGCATGGTTGGTTGCGTTATATTATAGTACCGCAGTGGCAGGTACTTTTTAAGATTTTGTATTGTTGTAAATTGAGATGGTTTAGCCAAAGTGGCTAAACAATTTTTGGTTCAATGAAGAGCTCAGATAAATATATTTCTTTTAATTTTTTTTATCTCCTTCTTTCATTGATCAAAAGCAGAATGGCGCGGCAGCCCGCCCTGTCACATTTTTGGCATGACTTGCCCTTTGTTGCACCTGCCAAAACGAGTCCTGTAGCCGTTATTATATATCTGCTCTTTTGCTCTAAAATTTGTCATGCCTTGTTTGTATTGACCTCCTTAGGCAATCAATCAAGCAGGTGTTAATTGCAAACGTTGTATCGTGTACATGGAGTGTTTCATATTAAACATAAGGATTAGTTGGAGCCGAGGTCTTAATTAGGCTATCCCCTGTTTGCCGATAACTGGGCAAACTCAGTGATGCATATCAGGTTAAAATTTGGACTTGTCAACATTTTGTGTACATGTAAGTGTATGTTTAAATTCATATTTCATTTAAAATCTCAAGTAAATGAGTTCTGATCCATTTCTGGGCTCTTCATTTGACGAAATTTTGTTTAGCCACTTTGGCTAAAACACCTCAGTTGTCTTAGTTAGATGGGGTTTTGTTCAGCCAAATTTAGCTAAGATATTTTAGCCACTTTAGTCGATTTTGATACTATGTATATATGTATTAAATCCACAACAGTTCATAACTAAATGTTAAACTCTATGTATCAAGGTAATCACGCACAAAATTCGTAACACAGTCAAGATGTGCGAGTCGTTTGCGTTGTTGTTACGATTAAATTGGGAACCCGTCAAGATTTAAGAAACATGGCTTATCCCTTCGAACTTCATTTTCTCCACTTCGCCAATAGCAAACTTTCATTTGTATGGGCCAAAATGACTTTGGCCCAATTGACGAAAAACTCGCCAGTTGCAAATTTTTTTAGCCTATGGCGAATGGTAATGAAGAGCCCTGCATTTCTTCATGATTAAAACATAAAAAGATGATAAAACATGAAATTATTCGAAAATCACATGAGATTATTATGTCCATATGTCGTTAACTTTCAGTTTGCTTTTTGCTTCGCGATGTCGGACTGAATCGATTGATTATGAATAAAGACGGAAATTGTTATAACGTTTCATCAACTAATAGTCATATCTGATGTTTTCCCCCCGCAAACTAAAACAAACTAAAACAAAAAGTACAGCTAGAGGTGGTTCTGGGTTTGATTAATGCACAAGTTACAAATGTGTACTATAAAAGTGCATAAAGACGCATTTGCAATTTTTAAGAAAAAATATGGGGCCTGTCCATTTTCAGAAGCAACAAGCCCCGGGCCTGTTTCTTAAAATAATTTTCTGTGAGCACTGAAGGGCCGCATCTTCCTTACCTGTATGTATTGCAACCATACCTACACCTCACAGAATTTCCATTCTTTGTTTATTAATTTACAAATAAATGGATATTTCAATTACCATAGCGATACAAATTAAAGGCATTCATATTTAAACATAGATCTAACCATTTCTCCAGATCTACATGTATGCCATAGAGTTTTCAAACTTTACACATTTTTACGTGACAGCAGTAAGTAGGTCACTATTCATTACATTCTTCTACTTTTTGTTGTTAATATACATTAATGTGTTAAGAGTCAAGTTTTTGATTAAGTCCATTACTCAGACAGGTGCCAGCTTTTACTTAAACACACAGGTCTACATGTATATGACAGCAGAAAACTCCTAGCAAATGTTACGTAATGATCAATATAAATGATCTTGACCTAATTTGACCTAAATTTGGTAGTAAGTCCATAGCTAATTTTTGTAATCCATATGTTTTTGATTAAGTCCATTACCTTATACCAAAAGCCAATCAGCTTTCAAACTTCATACACACTGTGTCGCCTGTGTAGCATGGCAGATATGTAGGGATCACTTTGTCCGTCGTCATCCGTCACATTTTAACCTGCAACCTAACCTGGGCCATGACTTCATTTTGGCAGAATTATGCTCATAACCAAGCTCATAACTGGCCATAATTTAAGAAATATTTGACCTATGTTCATGAAACTTCACACACATATTCCCATTACCATACAGACTCATGACCAATAACTCTGACTTCCATTTCTGAAGAGTTATGGCCCTTTTCATAAAACCTTAACCTGCAGCCTAACCCAGCTCATAACTGGCCATAACTTGAAAAGTATTTGACCTATGTTCATGGCTCGATGTTAAGGACTGTCCGCCTGCCCGGGCAGGTAAAGTATCAAAGGCTCAATCCCGTCGGGCAACTTCAAAACTGAGGGACAAGGACCATAGAATATGACAAAATATAAAAGAAACCCATCGCTCTTTGCAGGTTTCCGATACTATTATTGTTGTTACATTGTATGTATTAGACCAGCTGTTAGAATTCTCAGAAAGGTGCTGTGAGAGTTATATCATTAAATGGTCTAGTACTCATAAAGCCTCAAACAATATATCCTTATAAAATAAAAGCTTCGTGTCTAAATAATTGGGCAACCAGCAAACTGGCATGGGCAAGTAAATTTCACAGTTAACTTGCCTCATGGGCAAGCTGTTCGTAAAGTTAACGTCGAGCCCTGCTGAATGTTCATGAAACTTCCAATACACAAAGTAATGTCGTTACACATGTCCAATAACTCTGACTTTCATTTTGGCAGAGTTATGCCCCTTTTCATAAAACTTTAACCTGTAACCTAACATAGCTCATAACTTGGCAAAATATTGACCTATGGTCATGAAACTTTATACAGTTCTTTCTTATCAAGTGTGAGATATTAAAACAGCTTTAAAGCTGCTTTAGCCATAATTTAAAAAAACATAAAATAATTACTTTGACAAACATTGCACAACTATCATTATTAAATATTTACTTAATAGAAACGAGATGTTTTGATGGAATTCAATAAGGATTGAACTTTAAGGCAAACGCGCTCCCGATGTACATTGTACAACTTCTGATTACGTTTAAGTACAAGTTCCATTCTATGCTGATTTTGTGTTGCTTAGGTTGTGAAATGGCTCATGAAAAGTCTAAGTTGTATCTATCTCCAGCGGGGGTGAAAGCTCACAAAATCAAGCAAGGTCCCACCAGTAAGAGGACCTGGGCATGAGATATGCTTATGGTTAAAAATGAAAACAACAAGTATGACCAGATTAGTATGAAATCATTAATTAATATATTCAGCAGAACATAGAAATATTTTAAATGCAGAAAAAACATAGTGTTAACTGTATTTAAAAAGAGTTCAAATATGAATAATAAGTTGTCAACATACATGTATTGATACCTGCCTTAGCAATCACCATATTTCAGTTGAATAAACCTTTTAAAGGGACACATGGCATTTTAAATTCTGCAGGTTCGAATCCCACTGGGAGCTCTCG
Source organism: Cyrtodaria siliqua (assembly GCA_037043455.1). Taxonomy (NCBI): domain Eukaryota; kingdom Metazoa; phylum Mollusca; class Bivalvia; order Adapedonta; family Hiatellidae; genus Cyrtodaria; species Cyrtodaria siliqua. The sequence goes on from JAWPHD010019093.1 coordinate 21,464, forward strand.
ATTTGTAAGTGAGAAAGTTTCAATTCTTATTGCTAAATGGTGGGAGGCATAGTATATACAGTACTGGTTTCTTCCTCCACCACCAAAAATGGATCATCATGATACATAGCCTAAAATGTGCTGAAAAATTATGTTGAACAACAAACAAACAAGCCTTGTGTCCCTTTAAGATTACCACACATCCATGCAAAATACCCACTAAAGATAAGGGTATTATCACCCAGATATAGTCATTCAAGAAGACTTTCCACACTTGAAAGTCGATATGAACAAAATTTGTACCTAATTTTGGAAAACCGTTGTTTTCATCTTGGCCGAGGGGTTAATGACGTTGTGTTATAAACCTTCTCATCTCTCACTGCTGTGGGTTCAAATCCCACTGGGAGCTCAACTTGTGAGGATTAGTCGATTTTTAATGGATGGCAGGAGGTTTACAGTACTGGATCTACACGGAAATGTGGGTGGCCTGCCTCCACCACAAAATATTGACCATCGTATTTAACCTTACATGTGTTGAAAATGACATAAACACAAACAAATCCTCTTGGGCTATATCTCACTAGAAACAAGATTGTCATGTATGGAAACCTTTAGTTGAGTTTTCTAAGCAACTATGCTCACTTTGTCTGGTGCCAGTAGATACATGTATGGGTGGCACTTGTAGCGTCTCTGTGGCCGAATGGTTAACGGCGTTGCGTTGTAAACCTTCGCCTCTCACCGTTGCGGGTTCGAATCCCACTGAGAGCTCGACTTGTAAGTGAGGAAGTTTCGATTCTTTCGGATGACGGGAGGTGTACAGTACTGCTCGACTTGTAAGTGAGGAAGTTTCGATTCTTTCGGATGACGGGCGGTGTACAGTACTGGAGCCATCCTTATAAATATATTTGTTTGCTGTTTCCCGACCCAGGATTTTATAAGTGGGTAGGTAGGTAGGTGATTTTTTTTGCTAAAGACAGTAAAAAACCATAAGAAATTAAAGAAAAATGTACTACAAACAGTAAAAAAAAATTGTTAAAGAATTGCTATAAAAAGTCTTGGGTAGGGCCCTTTTTGGTGGGTAGGTAGGGAAACAGCAAACCAACAATTTTTTATGGTCGGCCTGGTTCTACCCAGGAAAAGTGGGTGGTCTGCCTCCACCACAAAAAATTGACCGTCGTACATGTATATAACCTTGCATTTGTTGAACAACATACACAACTACACATATTATATGTGAAGGATATGCTAAAATGAAGCATTTTTTTCCAGATGAATAGCAGCAAGTCAAACCTATTAACTACCTTAGCCCCACCTCAAAATGGCAGTGATAACTTCTCGACAACCCTCAAACCAACCAACTCTGTTGTGACAAGTGCAATGCAGGGTAACGCAACTGCTGCAGCCACCAGCAATGTTACAGAGTTACAGCCCCTGATATTTCTGCAGACACCAGCAGCACAAGGCATCGCAGGCACATTTGCTTTCGTTGCTATCTTGATAACATGCCATCAGGTGAGAAACAAATATATATGTCATAATAACAGGAATTGTTTCCTATTGTTCGGGTTGCTTAATAATACGTACAGCAATTATATATATATCATTAGAACTGGAATTATTAGTGGGCAATAAAAATACCTAGCTTACTTTAAAAAATCGGTTGAGAAAAAGAAATTACAACCAAAATGATTTTTTGTTGGGGCTTTTTCCATGTAAATGTCTTGTTAGTGGGACAGCAGAAAATTAAGAAATCTCAAATAACTTCAGCCTTAATATTTTACTATAAAACATCCACAGTGTCTTAATTTACAATTATCCAACACAATTAAAACCATTTTGGGGTAAATTCTTAGAAAAAAAGATTTTTGATGCAGCAGAAGCCGTTTGCGTTAAAATGCCGTATCAAAAACAACTTTTTTATTTTCTGAACCGATTTTGAAAAGTACCGTTAAGGTATCTCATTGTAATTATAATACATCTTATTTGTACTAGTTAAATTTTTGTCTTAAAGGTTAAAAAAATAAGCACCCTGAACAATAGCACTCGAGCAAGTGCATGCACAGCTTACACGTAAAACGTGCGGTGCAGTGATGCGGACACCGAGGTGATTACATAAGCTCTCTTATTCTTAGCATAGTCAAGTTAAGAAATAAGCCTCTTTTTTTGTAACCGCTGATTGGGATTTTTCTAATTGAGGTTACAGATTTCCTAACACTGGTTCTACTTTAAAACAAATTTTTAAGGGCTTTACAGCTCTTACATTTCTTTTCCTAGTTTAACCAAATTTGGACATGAACTTCTTTAAAGTATTGTGACAAAGTAAAAGGGCTGCATTAGTAATATTGGTTCCTATAATCGCTCATCTCCCATGAAACTCAGATTGTGATAGCCTGTAGCATGTACAATGTCCAATTTCACACTGAATATAGCATGCAAGCTGTCAACCCAGTTTTGCTAATCTATACAGAAAGACTAATCTGCATTTATATTTTCTACTGCAATAACATTCTGATCAATCGAAAGTCACACATATATCGCCAAGGTGATCTGATTGATTATAGCGGGACGTTTTATGGGTAATTACATTGAGTTTTTTTATGTTTGTATGGTTTGGTTTTTATGCCATCCTCTCCGTGGCCAGAATGGTAAAGATGCTGCGTTTGAAACCTGCTTGTCTCTCACCACTTAGGTTCAATCTAACTGGGAGCACGACATAATGTTGATACTTAAGGATGACTGCAGGTATACAGTACTGGTTCTACTCAGGAATAAGTGGGGGGTCTGTCTCCACCACGAACAAATCGACAGTCATATATACATTTAGCCTTGAATGTGCTGAAAATTCAACCAACCAACCAGCCTTCTCATCATACTCATTATACAATTTGTATTTCAGCAGCATTTCATTAAAACATTGTTTGTTGTGATTGTTTTTTTAAAACCTGTATGCTCATCCCCAAATTAGTTTATAATAAACTCAGCAATTCATATTGTGTTTACCATTCTTACATGATGGACTAAAATACTTATTATAAAACTGAAGGTTTTATTTTGAAACGATCCTTCATTAATGGTTACTATGTGTTGCAAGTATATAAAATAGATATAACTTCAAAAAGGAAAAAAACATGTAATACGTGTAGGTAAGACATAAAAACATATTTTAAAGCTGTTTATTGTGCATTTATGAGTTCACTACTTTACATCACTTTAAACTTGATATTTTTAATGGAACTTTTTAGCCATTTTATGGCTTGTTGGAGTCTCGATCATGGTTCACTAAAAACACTAAAAGTGGTAATAAACAAGTCCACTATGATATTAATTCACACCTATAATTTCACATACAGTTATAACTTTGTCTAAGATTTGTTGATATTATTCTGCACTGGTACCAGGGGTGGACTTTACCTTTATTACCCACTTGCTGGTTTTATTTATTTTTTTGTGATTGCAAATATTCATTTTTACTTGGTTGTAGACATTCGTACGTAACTATGTTATACAATACGCGTATACATATAAGGTTGTGTTGTAAAATACTACAATTAACTCCTGTTGTTAGATACTTCAGAGGGTAATGGAAGCAATAAATAAACTTGCTAGTTTTGGATGTTGAAAACTCATAAATCAATCCTTTTCCTAGGCCTATCCTTTTTGTCTCGCCTTTTCGAAGAAAAATAGAGACATAGGTATTGCTTTTTCCAGCGGCGGCGCCAGCGGCAACATTCAAGTTTTGCGTGTAGGTCATTTTCTCACAAACTGTATGCACTAGATTTTTCAAACTTTGCTTACAGTTGTATCTTGGGTGGTACATTGCAATGTGACAAATCAAATGTGTTAGTGACCTTGACCCTCCAAGCAAAGGGCAGAAAACTTTTGCGTTTAGGTCTATTTCTCGCAAACTGTATGCACTAGACCTTTCAAACTTTGCTTATAGTTGTATCTTGAGTGGTACATCGCAACGTGACAAAGCAAATGAGCAATGTGACAAAGCAAATGAGGTTGTGACCTTGACCCTCCAAGCAAAGGGCAGATAACCTTATAATTTTTACCTTCAACTTTTCCATTTGGGTTACATTTTCATAAACGATGCACTAGACCTTTCAAACTTGGCTTATAGTTGTATTTTGAGTGGTACATTGCAACATGACAAAGCAATTGTGGATGTGACCTTGACCCTCCAAGCAAGGGGCAGATAACTTAATAATTTTTACCTTAAACATTTGCATTCAGGAAACTTTCTTACAAACATTAGACCTTTCAAACTTCGCTTTATATAATATACATGTAGTTGTTTCTTGGGTAATACGTCACAACGTGTCAAAAAGCAAATGTGGATGTGACCTTCACCCTCCAAGCAAAGGACAGATAACTTTAATTGTTACATTTACATCACTTTCTCATGAACTATAATTATGCACTTGATGCTTTAAAGCTTAATCTTTGGAAGACAAAACATTCTATTTTGACATAGTTGTGTCTTGGGTAGTGCATCTTTTTGGATACATGTTTCATCTATGTCCTTGACCTACATTTTGGGGCTGATGTTTTTTTGTTTTATTTTATAGAATGGCATTTTGTTTTTTAAACAAATGCACTTAAATGTCATATCAGCAAACTGTAAGCTCCATTTTTAAATGTTTACAAGCTTTCATTTAAGCAACATTTATCTTTTATTTTTAAGTCCCGCCCCATTAGGCGAGACATGTGAATCCGAGGATTTCTTGTATTACATGATGCAGTTATAAGGCGGTACTCAGTACCGGGTTTTCGAAAACTGGCAATTCTGTTGATGTGTTAATATTAATAGTTATTCAGGCATATTGTGTAACCAGATGCGCCGAGGAAGCATGTAGTTGCTGCCTTGTATATCTGTATGTCCATCCGTTCTGCTTTCTGATCCTCATTGCCTACATTTTTCATACGATTTTCATGAAATGTGGTAGGAAGTACAGGCGTTTACGATTGAGCATGGAATTACATTGATACTGACGCACTGTCATCGTGTGTTCAACTCTGCCCCATTCCTTGCTTGCTGAATGTAAATAAGAGTGTGAATATACAGCCGTTCCCGATTTGAATCCTGAGGAAATGTGCTTTAGGCATATAAAATTAGCCAGCATTACAGTAGAGAATTACTTGAGAGATTAACTTTGAATATGCTATTTTGAAAGGAGTAACCACTGCTGGGGCGCCCAAAGTTATTTTTGGGGAGTGGAATACATCAACATCTAATAGCGAAAAGGTGAATCTTTAGAAGTACATGTGCTCAGTGTTGTTATAATATCAATTTTGGTCACGTGAGACTTGTAGGCAGGACGAGTGGGAGGTGCCAACTAGTTTCAATTCACTGAGTACTTCCATTTTATTGGACGGCGTCATCGGTTGTTTACATGTCTGATGCGTCAGTATATGAAAATTTGCAGATGTTCGAGTGTAAAACATTTGCGCTTAACTCATCCTACATTTTCCTTCTAATTTTTATGAAACTCTGTAGGAAGTATCGGTCTGGTCTCTTGTAGCGCATGTTATTAGGATGTTCCTTTTGAATGATATTTGACAGAGTAACTGGACTTTGAAGATTTTCAAAGTGTAAAGCATTTCCACTCAACTTCTACTATATTTTTCTTTCAGTTTTCATGAAATTGGCTAGGAATTATCAATCAGAATGATGTCTGGCAGCGTATATTGTCAGGATGTTCTAGTCAAATGCTTTTTGGCAGTGTAACAGGAATTTGAAGAATTTCAAGTGTAGATCTATATCATTTCCGCTCAACAACTCCAACATCACTATGAAGGGTGCTTGCGCATATTGTCAGGCTTTTCATTTCAATCTTTATGGCTCTTTTAATAACAAAATGATATATATATGTGTATGTGTATTATACTTAGACTGACAAGTTTGTCCACTCAACCAGGGGCGTTCTTGTGGCTTATTTAGGTATACGCACCATCGAGTTTTGGATTCACAAATGTGCCAAACCCTCCTATACCTTCAGTTTTTATTGCATTTTTCGCATTTTGAGCCCTTTTTATTTGTTTCTTCTTTAATAGCCTGTACGCACGTGCGTCAGTGCGTATGCCCAGGTACGCCCCTGTCAACTACTCCTAGTTTTCTACAGATCTGGACTAAACTTGCAGCAGTGCGTCACTATGAAAGTTACTTACTTTTAAGGAAAGAATGCTTGGGATTGGATTTCAGGTCACTGGGGTCAAGGTCGCTGTTAATAAAACTGGAAACTTCAGGCGACACATTGAATTTTGCGGAATTCTAGTCTCGTCAACTCGCATTTTGCAGGTTTGCAAGTGCTAAATATTAGTTAGGTCTCATAACTCGAGGACTTCTCCTTCTGTTTAATGCGTTTCTGATCTAATAATGTCACTATTGACAAATGTCTGTCTTTCGCCCCCATTAGGCAGGGGAATACCAGTTACTGACAATTAAAGGTTCTGGTAAAAAACACTTGGAACTATCCTTTTAAATTGCCTACTTTGTATGTTGTATTGCTGCATTTAAAACATTGAGGTGGTTTGCTGAATACCATTATGCACGCTTTGGGACATACAGTCATTACAGCAGATGAATTAATAAGTTTACATGTCATGACAGACCTGAGGGATGTATATCTTATGTGTATAATATACTGAAAGGAAAAAGAAACGCGACAGAGGAATTTTCGCTATATATTGTATGTACAATATGCTGCTGTTAATCGAATGGTACATCATGCTACGTAAAATCTTTCCTTTTGGAAAAAAGACTGAAACAACATGTAACACAGCCAATAGTATTCCTGCTAAGATTCAGTACCCGTTTGGCGCAAACTTAGGATGCAAAATTTTGCAAACTCAAGGATGCAAAATTTTGCAAACTCTTTACGATAAATACAGTGCTGAACAGGCTCAATTTTTCAAAGAGGAACTTCAACATTTATGAATTTCTTGTTACAACGTGTACTGTGATTAAGACATATACAAAATCACAGTTGTGTCCTTTCTCTACCTAACTGCAACTTTTTTATTTACAAAACATCTTGGGATTCCTTGGAATATATGGAATTAAGTGTGCAGTACAGTATATACAATATATGACGGAAATTTCTGTGTCGCATTTCTTTTTCCTTTCAGTTTATATACAATTACACCTCATGCATCAATGAATTGATCTACCCTTTTTTATGTACATAAAGTACAAAAAGTGGATAATTATACAGTAATTTTCCTAATCTGGTATGGTAATGAAAATACAAACAAAAAAAAGATTGAGAAGGTGATCCCTTGGAAGCAACAAACACAAACAAGAGAGAAAAGTAGCAGACTCGGTTTTATTTTACCCCCCGCAAAGTGGGGAGGGTATACTTGAATCAGCTTGTCCGTGTGTCTGTCCGTAGATGCAATTCTTGTCGGGGCTATTTCTCAATAACTCCTTCTTAGAATTTCGCGAAACTTGCTAGGAAGTATCAATATCGAATGGACATGTGCATACTCTCATGACGTTCTGGTTCAATAATTTTTCACTGAGTTATGGCCCTTTGTATTTCCAAAATATATATACCTGTATATATATATATATAAAAACAAAATTCTTGTCCGGGCTATTTCTCTAAAACTCCTTGTTAGAATTTATTGAAACTTGCTAGGAAGTATCAATATCAAGTGGAGATGTGCATATTATCATGACGTTCCGGTTCAATAATTTTCTACTGAGTTATGGCCCTTTGTATTTCAAAAAAATAAATATATATAATACAATATTTGTGTCCTGGCTATTTCTCTAAAACTCCTTGTTAAAATTTATTGAAACCTGCTAGGAAGTATCCCCGCCAACCCCCCCCCCCCCCAACCCCCCCCCCCCCCAACTCCAAACAAGTTAATGCGGTGGGTATTTGTCCGCCTCGGCAACAGTTCTAGTTGAGTCTGTTAATGAGAGGTTAATATAAGATGCAACACCTCTCATGCCTCCTAGCACCGGCTTAAGTGATATTCTACTTTAAAGCAACACAGATGGGCTTGATGATCAAGGGTAGAACCTCCCACCATCCGTAAGAATTAACACTTTCTCACTTACAAGTCGAACTCCCAGTATACTAATATGCTTTATGGTTAATTTACCGTCGAAGATAACCATTGAAGAAATGCGAATCAGTTCTTAAATGACCTCCCAATTGATCCAAAACAGCTTATTAAATCATTTTAGAATTATTTTATTATTATAATTTTGTGTTTCTGGATTTCAAGAACCTCATTACTCGATGTCAAGTAAAATCTCAATGAGTTCTGAGAATGTAATGAGTTTTAAATTAACTAGTTGCGTTGGTCCAATTTTTATCACTGAACCAATCAGAATGCTTCAATATTTTCATTTGCTTATTTCTATCATGAAATCATTTCTGGTATTATGACATCACATCCTTGTATTATGATATCACATCATGCCATTATGACTCATTGTGTTCTGAGAACTGAGTACATGTGTTTAAATTGCTGTGAGAAACAGATTAAGACTGTTGGTATCTCGCAATGAGTAAAGACTTTCTTGAAACCAAGAATCATAAAATTCTAATATAGAATAATTCTAAAATGATTTAATAGATTGCTCCAAATGAAAACTACAATGACAAGTCGCTCAAACTTTGCACAAATTTTTTGGCAATTTCCATATTCTGAAGCACTAAGAGTATGAGTCAGTTATTGTTTTTGACTTATTTGCATTTGGCAAATAAAGACCATAAACAACTATAAGAATTGCAAATGATCCAAGATTCCGTTTTGAAGGACTGGCCAAAGGCAAGTAAGTTTAATAAAAAAACGATATTGCCCTAATAAAGAACTAATTGCCTATAGAAAAGTGAAGAATCAATGAAACATTGGTTATATCTATGCTGAAGCTAACATTGTGTGTTTTCTGGTTTTATTGGTGAAATGAATTTCATGCTGGCTGCATTAAGCTGCAATTGATAGATATCTGGGAGGTGGGTGGAGAGTCGTTGACACATGTCATTATTCCAGTGGAGTCATTGACACCTAATTATCTTAACCTGTATTGGATTGTGCTTGGAACACATTATGATCACCGCTTTCTGTTATTTTGTTTGCCTCTGATGTCATCATGTCATATCTGGATCTGGATGTATAGGAGCAGGACCAATCATCCTATAATTGCATTGGGGTGAGAGTGTCTATAAGCACTGAGGGAGAGATGCCCTGAAACCCTCAGCTGTTTTGGAGTGCACTATGCTATCATCAAGGTGGACTCAATTAGGGAAGAATGATACATAGGAATCCAGGAAACTGCCCTGTTCTATATAAGAAATAGATTCCTATAGTTCTTTAAAGGGAGAACATCAGGATTTTCATGGGGGTCTAGGTGTCCGACTTAAAATTGACAAATATTAATACTTTCTATTCTACATGGCCAAAACATTATGAATGAGCCTAACAATTATCCCTTATTTGCAAAGAAATTCATTCTGCACAGTAATACATGCTATCCTAGGTGACTCACCAGAGTTAATTTTAGCATTTTACGTCCGATTCTGTCCTAGCTATATGATGTTTTCAAAGTTTAGACATTAACAAAATGGTTTGATCATCATATTTTGATTGATATAAGTGTTTTATCATGAATTGGAACATTTTTATTAAGATATTTCTAGAAAAATCCTGATGTTACCCCCTTTAACATGCACGGAGGATATTACATTTACATGTGACAGCCCTGTTTATGTCCCTCTGACAGATGAGGCTGAGACATGTGACAGCCCTGTTTATGTCCCTCTGACAGACAAGGCTACGACATGTGACAGCCCTGTTTATGTCCCTCTGACAGATGAGGCTGAGACATGTGAAAGCCCTGTTTATGTCCCTCTGACAGATGAGGCTGAGACATGTGACAGCCCTGTTTATGTCCCTCTGACAGATGAGGCTGAGACATGTGACAGCCCTGTTTATGTCCCTCTGACAGACAAGGCTATGACATGTGACAGCCCTGTTTATGTCCCTCTGACAGACAAGGCTACGACATGTGACAGCCCTGTTTATGTCCCTCTGACAGATGAGGCTGAGACATGTGACAGCCCTGTTTATGTCCCTCTGACAGATGAGGCTGAGACATGTGACAGCCCTGTTTATGTCCCTCTGACAGATGAGGCTGAGACATGTGACAGCCCTGTTTATGTCCCTCTGACAGACAAGGCTACGACATGTGACAGCCCTGTTTATGTCCCTCTGACAGACAAGGCTACGACATGTGACAGCCCTGTTTATGTCCCCTCTGACAGATGAGGCTGAGACATGTGACAGCCCTGTTTATGTCCCTCTGACAGATGAGGCTGACATGTGACAGCCCTGTTTATGTCCCTCTGACAGATGAGGCTGAGACATGTGACAGCCCTGTTTATGTCCCTCTGACAGATGAGGCTGAAACATGTGACAGCCCTGTTTATGTCCCTCTGACAGATGAGGCTGAGACATGTGACAGCCCTGTTTATGTCCCCTCTGACAGATGAGGCTGAGACATGTGACAGCCCTGTTTATGTCCCTCTGACAGATGAGGCTGACATGTGACAGCCTGTTTATGTCCCTCTGACAGATGAGGCTGAGACATGTGACAGCCCTGTTTATGTCCCTCTGACAGACATGAGGCTGAGACAATGTGACAGCCCTGTTTATGTCCCTCTGACAGATGAGGCTGACATGTGATAGCCCTGTTTATGTCCCTCTGACAGATGAGGCTTGAGACAGTGACAGCCCTGTTTATGTCCCTCTGACAGATGAGGCTGAGACATGTGACAGCCCTGTTTATGTCCCTCTGACAGATGATGGCTGAGACATGTGGACAGCCCTGTTTATGTCCCTCTGACAGATGAGGCTGAGACATGTGACAGCCCTGTTTATGTCCTCTGACAGATGAGGCTGAGACAGTGACAGCCCTGGTTTATGTCCCTCTGACAAGATGAGAGACTGATTGACCAGCCTGTTTATGTCCCCTCTGACAGATGAGGCTGAGACATATGACAGCCCCGTTTATGTCCCTCTGACAGATGAGGCTGACATGTGACAGCCCTGTTTATGTCCCTCTGACAGATGAGGCTGACATGTGACAGCCCTGTTTATGTCCCTCTGACAGATGAGGCTGAGACATGTGACAGCCCTGTTTATGTCCCTCTGACAGATGAGGCTGACATGTGACAGCCCTGTTTATGTCCCTCTGACAGATGAGGCTGAAAATGTGACAGCCCTGTTTATGTCCTCTGACAGATGAGGCTGAGGACATGTGACAGCCCGTTTTATGTCCCCTCTGACAGATGAGGCTGAGACCACAATAAAAATAATAGCTGACTTCTCATCCTACTTTTGTAAAATTGCGGGGTGCATGAGATATTGTGCGTCGTCCGTGCATGCATCCGTTCACAATTGTTTCAAAACGACTTCTCTTCTGAAGCCAAATTTTGACGAAACTTCACAGGAATGAGCACTGTGCTGGTCTTCTCTCATATTGTTCAAATTATCGAAATCCATACAAAACTCTGGTTGCCATGGAAAAAAAGCTGGGAAAACTTTAAAAAAACTACTAAAACTACTGGCTCCATTTCAAAATAATTTTACAAAAATGATGTTCTGGTGACCCTCTACCAAGATTGTTCAAGTCAGGTTGATTTGTCAAAAAGCATGGCCGCCAGGGGGGCGGGGCTTATTTTTTGCTATATTTCTATATGGAAAAACTTCTCGTCCGAAACCGCTTGAAGGATTTCAAAATAATTTCACAGAAATGATGTTTTGGGTGACACTCTACCAAGATTGTTCAAGCCGGGTTGATTCGTCAAAAACTTGGCTGCCAGGTTGCAGGGCTTATTTTTGCTATATTTTCTATATGGAATACTTAAAGTTTAGATCGTCTTGTCTAAAACCTTTTGATGGATTTCAAAAATAGTTTCTCAGAAATGATGTTTGAGTGACCCTCCTACCGATATTGTTCAAGCTGGGTTTGATTCTTCTTAAAACATGGCCACCAATTTTGCTATATTTTACTATAATATATGGAAAACTTTAAAAAAAAATCTCGTCTGGAACCGCTCGATGGATTTCAAAAAAAAAATCACAGAAAATGATGTTTTGGTGACACCTTAACCAAGATTGTTCAAGCGGGTTGATTCGTCAAAAACTTGGCTGGCAGGTTGCAGGGCTTATTTTTTGCTATATTTCTATATGGAGATACTTAAAGTTTAGATCGTCTTGTCTGAAACCTTTTGATGGATTTCAAAATAGTTTCTCAGAAATGATGTTTGAGTGACCCTCTACCGAGATTGTTCAAGCTGGGTTGATTCTTCTAAAAACATGGCCACCAAATTTTGCTATATTTCTATATAAATTATATGGAAAACACTTAAAAAAATTCTCTCTGATCTGAACCCGCTCGATGGATTTCAAAATAATTTCACAGAAATGATGTTTGGGTGACACTCTACCAACTTTGTTTCAAGCCGGGTTGATTCGTCAAAAACATGGCCGCCAGGGGATGGGGCTTACTTTTGCTATATTTCTATATGGAAAAGTTCGAAAAATCGTCTTGTCTGAAACTGCTTGGTGGATTTAAAAATAATTTCACAGAAATGATGTTTTGGTGACACTCTACCAAGACTGTTTTTGATTAGTAAAAAAACATGACCGCCATGAGGCGAAGCCAATTATTGTTATATTTCTATATGGAAAACTTCAATCTCCACTAGGAGTTATCGTTCCATGCAGAGTTATCGTTCCTTGCACTCACATAATATATCTCTGCTAACTACTCAATTACAAGAAAATATAATTTTCAGAATATCTGCAAGTTAGATGTTGCAAGATTTGAAATAATGCATGAAAACAATTTAGTTTTAATCGGGACTAGTTTACTACAAAAATAATACGTACTTAGGTCTCCTCAATCGAAATGCATATGTAAACATTTCAAACCGAAGCTCGTTAGCAGAAAATTACTAAAAAAAAATAACTCTTAGAAATAAAAATTGAAATTATTTAATATAGGTCTATATTTTTATCTTTGCAGATCAAGCAGAAGGATTTATTATAAACGTCGTCATAACATTTTTGAATCATCACTTGACCTAACCGTTCGCCCTACTTCCTTTGACGTTGGCAGAGTCAAATGAGGAACGAGTGTACTCTGGGTAGAGATTGGGAAAACTTAAAAAATCTTCTTGCCTGAAACCCCTTTCAAAATAATTTCACAGAAATGACGTTTGGGTGACCATCTACCGAGATTGTTCAAACTGGGTTGATTTTTCAAAACATAGCCGCCATGCAGTGAGCATGCAGTTTCCCTATATAATTGTATGGAAACTTTTACCAAAGTTTTGTTAATGCTATCAGCTATAGGACATCATCCCTGTCATCATAATATATTTGATAATATAAAATCTTTTGCATACAGTGCATAAAACTGAACTGAAACTGACACTCTGTTGTGTTCTAGCTCACCTGAGCATATAGTGCTCAAGGATATAGTGCTCAAGGGTGACTTTGTGTGATTAAAAATAGCGTAAAGCATGTTGATTCAATAAAAAAAAAAAACAAGGCTGCCAGTGAGAGGGGATCTTTTCTTATATCTTTATTGAAAAAGCTACAGTCATGTTGATTTGATGTTTGAGTGACACTCGACAAAGATTGCTCTCTTGTCTAAAATTGCTGTCATTTAATGAAAACAGATCCAAAGGCAATAAAAAAAATCGGAGAGTCCTAAACAAATTGGGGCGGCAGGGGATTTGTCTTTTTGTGGCCTTAGGGAAAGTGTCTTGCTCATTTGCAAAAAAACACAGATGAAACTCAGTGGCACAAATTAATTAAATCTCTTTCTGTAAACACAGCAAGTCGGAAACGAAAGCAGATCAGTATGGCAAATTAAACAGCATCTAATAAATAATTTAAATGTTATGGGATTTCAAGTTTCAGAAAGCCATAAATGGATATTCTGCTACTGTAACTACAACATTCTGAGACAAACGGCAACTCGTTGGGAATCTTGGCGACAGTAGTCACGCACCAATTAATACTCTCATCTATCTTCAGCATTAGGTAGAACGACAATCCATAACTTCAGGCCCTCGTTCCATCAATAATGGTGGATATTCAAGTCTCTTAGGAGCCGACCAAATAATTATAGACATTTCTTGGCAAAGAATTAAGCCTGTAAGAATAAAACTGGTTTTGCAAGGAGTGATTGTTTTATATTCGTAGTGAAACCTTATTATTTTTATCGGATAAGTATATGAAGTCAGTAAAGTGCAATTATAATTCAATTCAATACATTTGTCTATCCTATTATGAGCTTTAGCTATGCCAGCATTTTCAGAATTTTTGGTTGCGAAATAAATGGCACTGACAATATTGGACTGTTTTGTCCCCCACCTCTTGTCGAAGAAAAGCGGAATGAAATAAATAAAAAAAGTCCTCGTCCGTCCATCACACATTGTTGTGGCTGCAGCTAGCCTGCATTCTGTTTTGAAAGGATTCAATTCAGATGAGTAAAGTTTATCGTCATTTTGAATTGACAGTTTTGACAGCAGTTATGGCCCTTTTTTTAGTCAGAAATTTTAGAGCTTAATAATAATAATGTGGCCGCAACTTAAGTCTCGGCCAGCTCCAGCTTAGACCGTATCATGCATATGTCTTACTTGCAGAATGCAGATATCGGTCTGGGTAGATTAGGTCAATTAAAGTGTTTCTAAATAAATGTACAATGTCAATTGTTGATGCATCAGTTAAACTTTTTAATGTCACTTGCTTCTTCTAAGAAATATTATTAAATTAACTTAAAAATATGTTTTTAGCTCTACTGGCCAAGGGCCAGCAGAGCTTATGGGATGGTGTGTTGTCCGTCTTCCGTCGTCCGTCGTCCGTTAACTTTTGCTTGTGTACAGTCTAGAGGCCACATTTCTGATGCAATCATCATGAAACTTTGTCAGAATGTTTGTCTCAATGAAATCTCGGTCAAGTTCGAAAATGGGTCATGTGGGGTCAAAAACTAGGTCACTAGGTCAAATATTGGAAAAACCTTGTGTACACTCTAAAGGCCATATTTTTGACCCGAGCTTGATGCAACTTTGTCAGAATGTTTGTCTTAATTATATCTTGGTCAAGTTTGAAAATGGGTCACATGGGGTTAAAAACTAGGTCACTAGGTCAAATACTTGAAAAACCTTGTGTACAGTCTAGAGGCCACATTTCTGATGCAATCATCATGAAACTTTGTCAGAATGTTTGTCTCAATGAAATCTCGGTCAAGTTCGAAAATGGGTCATGTGGGGTCAAAAACTAGGTCACTAGGTCAAATATTGGAAAAACCGTGTGTACACTCTAGAGGCCATATTTTTGACCCGATCTTGATGAAACTTTGTCAGAATGTTTGTCTCAATGAAATCTCGGTCAAGTTCAAAAATGGGTCATGTGGGGTCAAAAACTAGGTCACTAGGTCAAATACTTGAAAAAACTTGTGTACACTATAGAGGTCATATTTGTTACCCAATCTTGATGAAATTTTGTCAAATTGTTTATCTTAATTATATCTTGATCAAGTTCGGAAATGGGTCACATGAAGTTAAAAACTAGGTCACTAGGTCAAATATTGGAAAAACCTTGTGTA
>JAWPHD010019094.1:0-37084 GCA_037043455.1 Cyrtodaria siliqua
AATATCTAATGACTGGGATACTGTTAGTATGTAATTCATATGTGTGTGTTTGTTGTTTATGAAACAGATCTCAAGACTGCGTGTGTCCGTTTACCAAAACCCTTCGTGTGGCTAACATATCAAATGATGTTTGACAACAAAATAAAAAAAACGGTATCATGAATTTGTATTAATTTAATTGAGATATAAATAACAAATGTTAGAAACAACACCTACAGCTGTATAAAATGTTTTAAATTAGTTTTTTCGGTATGTATTGTTTCATTGTTATGGTCAGTTTAATGGCCAATGTTAAATATATGTTAATAATAATAATCATGATAATGTCGCAAACGTTATGGAAAATACACCTAGTAATACATCTCTATTTGGTTTAGGTTCGGAATTTGTCAAGGTATTTTGTTTATATGCATTGTTTCATAGTTAAAGTTTTATTATGTTTAGTAAAATCAGTTTTAAAAAGAAAACAAACTTTAATCACATTATTCATTGAAAAAAGATCAGTCAGTTTCATAGGTTTGTGGAATGTCTACTCTATAATCAATGCCTTGTTTTAAATGATATCATGTCCCTACAGTATTGAAATAAGCCGACGAGGATTGCCGTGTATATTCAATGTAAAGTACGATAAATAGGCGTATATAGTGTACGATAAATAGGCGTTAGATATTGTAGTACTTTTATTAATCATGCTACCAAGTTGTGCTATTCTATTTGTATTTTGTAACAGTAATAATCAGTGTAAATATATTGTTCAATAAACTTGTAGACTAGAAGCGTTTGTTTAGTCCATACCTCTCCATTAAATGAGTATTGTACGTGACATAAGTAAAAGGTCATACCTTTCTTAAAACCTGGCCTGGAATTCACCAACATTCTTCAGACTGTTCTTAGACTTTAGTTCAAGAACTCAAATTTTATTCACAAATATTTCCCTGACCTTCAACGATAAACACTCGTATGAAATTGCTATTTATTAGTAGGTATCTTATTTATGCAAAGCAGCTTGTTACAAAATTTATCATTTAAACTTATAGAAATAGTTGTGATTGCAATTTGCATACTTGGGCTTAAGTCTAAGAATATTCTCAAGAATGGTTGGTAAATTCAAGGCATTATTGTATAACACTGTATGTCAATAGAAAATGGTGCATTAAACAGCTTCTTGTCTACGGAGTAAACACTGTAATGCAAGTGTACATTTTGCAAATACACTAATATTCATACACTCTATAAAACAGAATTACTGAATTCGTACATTTTTATATTTTCGATTAAAAGATCGATATTAAGGTAGAGAAACCCATTTAAGATAATTCATAGTACGACAATCGTCTAAGAAAACAAGTGATCATGCATGCGATTTTTAAAAAAAAAAAATGCATTTTACACTTTTGTTTTCTATAAAACATTTGGCGGAATTTGCAAACGAAAACAGTAGTTGCCAGTCTGCCCACGCTGGCATTTCGTTTAACCCGTTTCCGTTAAATAACTGAAGTTGATACAATAGTGTTACAGTAGTAACTGGTGCACTAATTGTCTTTTAGCCACTAATACTCGGAGAAGTTCTGTTATTTTATAAATTAGTTGAACACTATTTCAATCCAAGTAAATCAAATGTCACCATTATAGTGCGTTTAAGAGCCACATCTTCTTCACAGTGCAACGTAGACTACATACGTACGTCCGTTAGAGTAATCGTGTGGACTGTATTATCAAATCAATAACTAAATGTGGAATTGTATTGAATTGGGATTTTAAGGCACACCAATACATGAAAGGTTATATGTCGCCTAACATGAATGAACATGCCAGGCCCATCCCCCATTAACATCGAGATAAAATATAGAGAATGAGCCTATTCTCATGAACCTAGAACCTTCTCACCGACAGAACTGCTGAGTTGCTGCAAATTCTATTGTAGACACTCCATTTAAACTGGAGCTACGTTCATTGCTTTTTTGTACAAGTAGATTGAAGTGCATTTCTTTCAAGGCTTGGGTAGACGAAAAGCAGAACAAACTGCCAACTATGTACTGGATTCCGAAATTACATAACAATCTGTATAAGGCCCGCTTTATTTCGAATTCTAGTGTCTGCACCACCACAAACATCTCCAAACTTTTAACGTTTTGTCTTACTGCCGTTAAAGATCACGTTAAACAATATTGTGATAAAACTTATGAAAACTCTGGAATAAATTTGTTTTGGTTTTTAACAAATTCAGGTGACGTTCTTGATAAAATTTGCAATAAACGTCAAGTTTCATCTATTAACACTGATGACTTCTCTACATTATATACCACCTTATCACATCACCTTATCAACAACAAGCTTATTGGGAAAATACTACATTTTGGCCTGTAATGATATTAAAGCGCTTTTTACTAACAGCAGTTTAGACAATTACATTATGTGGACTTGCCAAGAAATTTGTGAAGCACTCATCTTCCTATTAGATAATATTTTCGTCAGGTATGGAACGACCCTTTATAAACAAATTGTTGGTATTCCTATGGATACGAACTGTGCACCACTCGTCGCAGATTTGTTTTATATTGCTATGAAAGAGATTTCATGTTGCGTCTGCCACCAGATACCCAGGAAGATGTTATTCAGGCCTTTAATGACACCTCTTCGGTATCTGGATGACATATTAAACATTGACAACCCTTTCTTTTCTACTATAGTTAATAATAGATACCCTAAAAAAACTTCAACTTAACAAAGCTAATATTTCTGATACTAACATTTCTTTTCTTGATTTACATCTCTCCACTGAAAATGGTGAAATAATTAGCAAAATATATGACAAGAGAGATGATTTTAATTTTGATATTGTTAATTATCCCCATTCAGATTGGGATGTTCCCCGAGCAACTTCTTATGGGGTCTATTTGTCTCAACTTATTCGTTTTTCTAGAGCTTGTGCTCCAGTTGAGGACTTTAATATACATTGTACGTAATCTTTGTATAACTAAACTCTACTCCATCAGGGTTACCGTTACCATAAACTTCGTAAAACCTTTGCAAAATGTTATTATCGTAGCCATGATCTTCTTTCCAAATATAAAAGTAATTTAAGAACTCTTCTGCGACAAGGACTATCACAACCTGACTTCTTTGGTTACGTGATTCACAAACTTCGTAAGATCCTTGGTCAAGATCACTTTCATACTATCTTTGTTAAACTTGTTAAAAGGTTTATCAAAAGAGGTTATGCCCCTATCATTTTGAAACGCACTGCATGCTTGGTGGTGGACCCATTTTACAGTTCGCAACTATGCTTTCCTCTTTGATAGTGCGATGACCAGACAGGCTGTGGACCCTATGATGACGTCTACTAAAAGCCCAAAAGGACGGTGACGTTTGATGTTTGTCTGCAGTCTTGTCTTGTCGTACCCTAAATGGTTTATTCTCTTGTTGCTCTGGCTTCTGCCAGGTCATTGAGTACCTTCTTTGTTGCTTTCTATGCTATTGTTTAAGGGTAAGTGTGAGGCACCCTAGAACCTGGTTTAAACCCCGAGCGGCCTTTTTTGCCACTGACCGTTCCAATGCGGTAGGCCTATTTCAACCCTTTAGTGTTTGTAATGTCTTATTGGCCTTTTATTCATCTTTCAATTTGTTCTTTGTTTCTGTGTGTGTTTGTGGTTGACTGTCGTCATTGAATGCTGTTTTTCCTGTTCGTTTTGTGTATATGACTGATTATATTAGTGTGCTAGAAAACATATTGATCATGGTTAATGTGTCCTTGGAGAATATTTGAAAGAACTGTATAGAGTGTCACATTTTCATCTCATTTGAGCAGAAGAGATATCTCTTGCTTATTCATTTTGTGAATATTTCAGAATGTAGTATCTTGGGAAGGAATTGAAACTAAATATGGGTTTAATATTGTTTTTTGTATATATATATACTCTCGCATCTTTGTGTTTACTTATATTGCCTATTAATGATGCCTTGTTGGTTAGAGAATAGTTCATGACGGGGATTTCTTTATTTACACTGTCCCGTTTTACTGGGTTGACAGTAGGGTAAGTGTGAGGTTTGGTGCATCATAGAACATGGTTTAAACCCCCAGCAGCCTTGTATGCAACTGACCGTTCCAAGGCGGTAGCTCTATTGTCAACCCTTTTTGTGTCATATATCTTTATTCCTTATTAACATTGCCATTCATGTTTATCTTTTTGCGTGTTTTTGGGTTTTCTATTTTCTGTGAAAGCTGCATTTCCTGTTCGACTTTTATACTTATTTGGTTTAAAGTCCTGTTAACAAACAGAGTGAGGTTATATTGAGACACAAACTTAGAGGGAGGTGAGATGAATAATGACGTTTATTATCAGACATGCCTTTCTTATAGAGAGAACCTCCGTGGTACACAGTTTTGTGGCTCTAAGGCCCATGGCGTTATCCACTGAGAAACCGAGGCCACTGTCTACCGAGGCCACTGAGCTACCGAGGCCACTGTCTATCGAGGCCACTGTCTATCGAGGCCATTGAGCTACCGAGGCCACTGAGCTACCGAGGCCACTGTCTACCGAGGCCACTGTCGTACGAAGGAAACGTTATTCATATGCTATTTCATTAAAATAGGATGTACCTGTAACGACGTTACACCGGTAAATTAATTACATTAAACGTAGAAAGATGTTAGGAACATACCGATGTGTTTGTCATTGATGCTGAACTGATGCTGAATGACAACTATTGGTTTAACTTCTACATCAAAATAATGTTATCACATGTCCATTTACTCAAATTATTCTTTATCCCGCATACCATTTTTTTTCGGAGAGACAACATATGTGTTTTGATGCAGAGAAAGGTATTTTTCTTAATTAAAACAATTAAAATAAAATAATGTTTCCATCGAGAATTTATACAAGATACAAAACCTCATATGCACTCTAGCACTAGAATTGTGTCCATGGGACGCGGATGACCCTAATGAGCACACTCCTAGGAAAAGGTAAAGCTTGAAGAAGAAATAGTCGGTAATAGACGGTATATGTTAAACGCCGTATCGATATGCACATCTTAACATCAAAGGTAAGCGTCTTCTAAAGTTTCGTAACAAACAGTTGAAAACTGTGGGAGGAGATAAACAAAATGGCAAGATATGTTAACGTCAAATTTAAAGAAAAAAGGGCATTAACTCGAGTATAACAAGGCAGATTTTAATGTCGTATCGATAATGCACATCTTGACGTCATAGGTAAGCAATCTAGTGTTTCTGCACGAAACGTCAAAACGCTTGTATTTAAAGCGTCGAATATGATACTATTAAAGGAAGGCGGCGAGGATGGCCCCGTATATTCAATGCAAAGAACAATAAATATGTGTTTGCTATTGGGTATTTGTATTAATAATGCCACCAAGTTGTGCTATTATATTTGTGTTTTATAACAGTAAATAATCAGTGCAATAAACTTATAGGCCAGACGATTATGTATAGTTCTCTCTGAACCAATTTTTTACTTCGTGACCTTCATGTGTATGCGACATAATTAAGTAAAAGGTCATAACTTTCCTAAAACTCAAATGTATAACAATGTATGTTAATACAAAATGATGGAGTTAGACAGCTCTAACAATAAAATACTAAATTATTGTTTATACTAAATTATTGTTTATGTAAGTTTATACATGTTCAGTTAAGTAAGTTGACACAAGTTTACTTCAAACATGTGTAAATGTACGTAAGTTTACACAGGTTTAATTACGTAAGTTGACACATGTTTACTTCAAACATGTGTAAATGTACGTAAGTTTACACAGGTTTACGTAAGTTGACACACGTTTACTTCAAACATGTGTTAACGTACGTAAGTTTACACAGGTTTAATTACGTAAGTTGACACATGTTTACTTCAAACGTGTGTAAACTAATGCTCCCTAGTCAGCGGAAGTATTTACCAATTACGTTTCAAATATTACAAAATAATGTATGACCAATGCTAATGGGAGTAGTGTAAACAATGCAAAAGCACGTACATGCATACATCCTATAAAACAGATTTATTTCGTATATTTTCAACAAATATATTTTAAGGCAGAGAAACCTATTTAAAATCAAATAATACATAGTATCACTACCGTGTAAGAAACAAAGGGTTCATGCATACGTAAATGTGTTGTTGTTGAACACGTCGTGTCACGTGTTTGCTTTCAACCAATGATAAAACACTTTAAATACATATAATTATGCTAATGATGTTGGAATTATTGAATACAGTTGGTGTTAACATGTAATTGCTCAAACACATTTATGGTATCTGTAGTTGTTCCCAGAGAATGTTATAAGATAAGGAGTAATTCGGGATGAATCATTAAAATCTGTATCTTCACTATCTAATATGTTTCCCTGGTTATTGTTCGTGCCCGGGAGGTATACTCCGGTACCTGCGACATCCATGTTATCGCTCCATTCCGGATGACACAATGGGAGTATGACATGCTAAAGGTTACAAGTCCAGTATTCCACATCTATTTATTGATTTGATAATTCACATCTAGTTATTGATTTGATAATTATGGAAAGCCGAAGAGTATATTTTCTATATGATTTTTCTTTGACGCAATTTTCTATCGCCGAAGTTATTGTTTTAAATCTTCGATTGACTTCGGTACTATCTTCGGCGCATTTTTCTATCGCCTATGGAAAGCCGTAGGGGACCCCCAAAGTTATTATTTTGTTTACTCTATTTTCTATATGATTTTTCTTCGGCGCATTTTTCTATCGCCGAAGTTATTTTCACGTCTTCGATTATCTTCGGTACTATCTTCGGCGCATTTTCTTAACACCGAAGTTATTTTTCACATCTTCGATTAACTTCGGTACTATCTCTATCGCCGAAGTTATTTTTTCACAACTTCGATTAACTTCGGTACTAGAAAATCTTCGGCGTTCACACAAGCTCGCACGGTCACCGACGATTTTGTGACCAATTCCCGAAGATTTTCTTTATGTTAAAGTAATCTTCGCTCAGAATAATCTTCGCTCGCACTGTCGACCGATTCCGTAATTATCTTCGGTGGTAAACAAAATCCTCGCTAACTTACTACGCTATCAGCGAAGATTTCGCTAATGCTAAAATATCTTCGGCGCACACATGAAATATGTTCGGCACCCCCGGAGATTTTGTGACTATGCCGAAGATTTTGTATTCGCGAAGAGACGTAATGTTTGTCTGAAATCTTCGGTACATACTAATAATCCAGTCTACAATCTAGGCTAGTATTGCTGGAAACAGTCCACCAGCATCCATTCTAGGCGAGTAGTGCTGAAAGCATCCAATCCATGCTTGTACTGCTGGAAACAGTCCACCTGGCATCCAGTCTAGGCTAGTACTGTTGGAAATAGCCCCTCCCCCGACATCCAGTCTGTTGGAAACAGCGCCCCCCCCCCCCCCTCCCCTCGGCATCCAGTCTAAGCTAGTACTGTTGGAAACAGCCCCCCTCCATCCCCTGGTATCCACTCTAGGCTAGTACTGTTGGACTGGATGAACAACATGGCCATATGTAAAATAAATATTAAAAACTCGGGTGGTGGTGATGATTGGGTGAAAGATGGTTTGGGGATGGGGAGTGGGCGGCGGGGCGAGGGCGGGGGCGGACATAAATGGGGGCGGACAGAAATATGTAAAAAACAAAATCGGTTTCGAGTGTGTGTGGGGGGTGTGTGGGGTGGTTGGCCAAAAAAACTGATAAATTGATAAAACAAAACAACATAGAGATATGTAGAAAAAAATATAATCGGGTGGTGGTGATGCTGGGGTGGGGGAAGGGTGGGGATGGTTGGGGATGGGGTGGGACGGTGTTGGTGTTAGCTATATATAGGTGTAGAACTGGGGAAGGCGCGACTTCAAAATCTTCGACATAGTCACAAAATCTCCGGGGTGCCGAAGATTTTTTATGTTTGCACCAAAGATATTTTAGCGGTGACAAATCTTCGCTGATAGTGTAATAGCGAGGATTTTGTTTGACACCGAAGATAATTTCGGTATCGGTCACAAAATCTTCGGTGACAGTGTGAGCGAAGATAATTCTGAACGAAGATTATTTTAACATAAAGAAATAAAAATCGTCAGGGATTGTTCACAAAATCGTCGGTGACAGTGCGAGCTTGTGTGTACGCCGGAGATTTTCTAGTACCGAAGTTAATCGAAGATGTGAAAAAATAACTTCGGCGATAGAAAAATGTGCCGAAGATAGTACCGAAGTTAATCGAAGATGTGGAAAAATAGCTTCGACGATAGAAAAATGCGCCGAAGATAGTACCGAAGTTAATCGAAGATGTGAAAAAAATAACTTCGGCGATAGAATATGCGCCGAAGAAAAATCATATAGAAAATATAGTAAAAAAAATAATAACTTCGGGGGTCCCCTACGGCTTTCCATACCTACGGCTTTCCATATATAATACAGTCGACTCGATTACTCTAACAAAAGTGTTCATGCTACGTTACACTGTGAAGCAGATGTGGCTCTTAACGCCTCCCACCACAATTAATTTTCCTTAATTTTATAGGGTCCTATTGTAACGCTTATGTTCGTGGCATAACGATAACACAATTAACAATATATTTTTAGGCTTATAATCTTCATTGATCCAATATCTGCAATTTAAAACACAATTAATAACATTTACCAGGTTGAATTTTTTTTTAAATTTCATGTGTAAGTCACCTCTACGAAAAATACGAAATTCATACACAACTGAACATGTGGTGCTTCGGTCAAACACTTCTGAAATGTGAATGAAACCTCTTATCAATCTGGTTTTTTCTGTAACCTCTTTTTATTCAACGAGTTTATTAAAGTCAATAATACACAGTCACGAATGTAAGATTCTATTTATCACATAACACACCTACGACGTGATAGTTTCATTTTAATATTGCCAATTTACTTTAAATACGGCGGTAATTTGTAAGAGAAATCATGACATCGTGTTGTTGTTTTCATGACGTCAGCTACGTTACGCGGCTGTAACGCGTTCGCCCTACAAATAATGCTACACCATAAACCAAATTTAACATTACTAACATGCATTTGATAAAGTAAGATTTCAAATAATGATAAATAGTCTAGGCGTCTGGACGTACCGTATGATATACCATGCCAACAATTGGGATTAAATGTTTTACTGTATACAAACACAGTAATTCGGTCCTCATTTGCATTCTGTAATACACTAGTGTATTACGAGAAATAAATCATGGCTTTATTACACTCTCAAAAGCTACGTTATGTGATAAATCGACCCAAGTA
The DNA here is from genome assembly GCA_037043455.1 of Cyrtodaria siliqua. Lineage (NCBI taxonomy): Eukaryota > Metazoa > Mollusca > Bivalvia > Adapedonta > Hiatellidae > Cyrtodaria > Cyrtodaria siliqua. Next base: position 9,274 of record JAWPHD010019094.1, read on the forward strand.
ATGAAACGGAAACAGTAAGGTTAAACGCAATGCCAGAGTATCGGCGGGTTGACAACTATTGTATTCGTCTTCAAATCTCATCAAATTTGTCTTGAGTTTGAACACCTCCTTCCATCAGACACAATTACCTATGATAGCAAGTAGCTTGAAGTTTTATATATGATTGATTTTGTACTAGAAAACATGCTGATCGTGGTTAATATACCCTTAGAAAATAGTTGAAAAGAAATGTATAGCTCATGGTTAATGTGGAATATTTGAAAGAACTGTATTGAGTGTCACATAAGCGACATGTTCGTCTCATTTTGGAAGGATGAGATATATAGCCGCGTATTTACTTTGTGAATATTTCAGATCGTTTTATCTTGGAAAGGAATTGAAAATAAACATGGGTTTAAGTCCTGTTAACAAATATATATATTTTGAGACAGAAACCTCAAAGGCAGATGTGATAATATAAGATATTAAGCATAACCTCGCACGTCCCATAGCACTGGTTTAACAGATAGTATAATTCAAAGCCACAAAGAATGCGCTCGACGAACCCATAAGTTAACTATAAATGTGTCCATGGGACACGGATGCACCCCACCCACCAAAACAATCCTAGGAAAAGGTAAAATTTGCAAAATAAAATGTCGTAACTGTGGTATTACAATGTCGATTTTAGCCATTTATCCATATGCACATTTTGATGCCATAGGTAAGCATCCTGTGTCGTTGCGAAACAATCGGTAGAAAACTGTGGGAGGTATGGTGGCTGATATGTGCCATCTCGTCTTTTCATTATTTCGCTGCGAAATAACGCCGAACGAAATAACGCCTGGCGAAAAAACGCCGGGTGAAATAACGAAAAGATGAAAAAACAAAAAGACGAAAAACCAGCATGCGAAAAGACGACATTTGTTATTTCGTGTGATTTTTTCTCTTTTTTTCGCTATTTCACCCGGCGTCTTTTCGCGTGGCGTTATTTCTCCGGGCGTTATTTCACGTGGTGTCTTTTTACCCGGCGTCTTTTCGCGTGTTGTATTTTCGCCCGGCGTTATTTCGTGTGGAGTCTTTTCGTTTTTTACGTTATTTTGCCCGTCGTTATTTCGCGTGGCGTCTTTTTTCCCGGTGTCTTTTCGCGTTGTGTGCTCAGTGTCATTTCCCCACTGACCGTTCCAAGGCGGTAGCCCTATTGTCAACCCTTTTGTGTTTGTGACATAATATGCCTTTATTCCCTGACGTACTTAAAGGAATCTCTTCTATCCAAGAACGCAGACGAGGAAAGGTTTGTTTATTTCTCTCATTAACTATGTTTTCGTTTCTGTGAATAAAAGTGGCTACAGGTTACAGACGCCGGGCGAAAAGACGCCATGCGTTAAGATGAAAAAACGCCGGGCGAAATAACGCCACGCGAAAAGACGGCGGGCGAAAAGACGACACGCGAAATAACGCCTGGCAAATAACGCCATGCGAAAAGACGCCGGGCAAAATAACGAAAATAGGAAAAAACGCCGTGCGAAATAACAAAAAAATGCCGGGCGAAATAACGAAAAAAACGATAAAACGCCATGCGAAATAACGACAATTTAAATGTATATAATGTCGTGCCGGTTTTTCGTCTTTTCGTTTTTTCGCCCGGAGTTTTGACTATTTCTTGTCTTTTCGCTCGGCGATTTTTCGTTTTTTTCGTTATTTCGCCTGGCGTTTTTTCGTCTTTTCTTTATTTCACCCGGCGTTTTTTTGTCTTTTCCTTATTTCTCCGGGCGTTTTTTCGCCCGGCGTTATTTCGCTCAGCGTTATTTCTTAGCGAAATAACGAAAAGACGAGATGGCCCATATCAGCCACCATACAGAATCGATACCAACATTTTGACATCATAATTAACCATCCTGAAACGTTTCCAAACGAACATTTGAAAACTGTGAGAGAAAATAAACATCACATCATATTTAAAGTAAAAACACACACAATATTTTAAAGTAAGACTTGAAGAAAAAAAGGCCGAAACTCCAGTAATACAAGATGTCTTACTTGTTATCGCTCCATTCTAACTGATGACACCCTAGAAACCACTTAACGCCTTTGATAACACTCCATTCTGACGGATGACGCCCTTGTTATTGTTCCATTACAGCTGATGGAGCCCTTTTTATCACTTCATTCCGACGGATGGCACCCTTGTTATCTCATCAATCCGACGAATAAAACCCTTGTTATCACTTCATTCCGACCGATTCCGACAGAGGACGCCCTTTTTTTATCACTTCAGTGTGACGCCTGGCACCCTTTTTATCTCACCAATCTGACGAATAAAACCTTTGTTATCACTTCATTCCGACGGATGACACATTTGATATATCTCCAATCCGACGAATAACACCCTTGTTATCTCTCCAATCCGACGAATAACATCCTTATTATCACTCCATTCCAACTGATGACACCCTTAATATTAGTCCATTTCGATGGATGGCACCTTTGTTGTCTCTTCAATTCGACGAATAGAACCTTGTTATTCTTTCCGAGGATGACACCCTTGATATCATTCCATTCCGACTAATGACACCCTTGATATCGCTATATTCCGACTGACGACTCCATTGTAATCACTCCATTCCGACAGATGACACCCTTGTTATAGCTCTATTCCGACGGATGACATCCTTATCGTTTTATTCCGATAGATGACGTCATTGTTATCACTCCATCCCGACGGGTGACGCACTTATGAGCCCTTGTTGTCACTCCATTCCGACGGATGACGCAATCTCAGTATGAATTTTTAAAGTTCACAGGCGTAATATTTCATACTTATTTATTAATTTAATAATACAACCACAAGCTTACTCTATCAGACGCATGTAGGCTACGAAGATATGGCTCTCAAAAGAACTATAAGCATGGTGACATTTGTTCTTGGATTGATATTGTCCCGTGTGGTTGCCGGGGTAGAATACAACCACTACAAATCCCGCTAGAGGCATAGAGGTAGGACCCCCTTCATGTTCATTTTGTCATTTCTTATCATGCTCATTCAAGGTCTTCATCATGACACCGCTTATGCAAACGTGGAAAGGTTAGAAGGTGCGAAGCCCATTCCCCATATTTTATCTTGATGTAAATGAAGGATGAGCCTGGCATGTTCATTCCTGTTAGACGCCATATAACATTTCATTTGTAGGTGCGCCGTAAAACCCAATTCAATTCAATTCTTGGATTTAAATTGGTGAACTTGTTTATACACTAAGAACGTGTACGAGTCTCAGGTGCTCAACGACACAAATATTGAGCCAATTACTATTGTAACTCTAAAATATCAACGTTAGTTATGAAAGACCAGTTATGAAACGGAAATAGTAAGGTTAAACGCAGTGCCAGAGCGTGGACGGATTGACAACTATTATATTCGTCTGCAAATCTCAATCAAAAGTTTTTGTCGGAGTTGTCTTGTTGAGTTTGGCACGTCCTTCCTTCAGACACAGTTACCAGTAATAACAAGTAGCTTGAATTTCTTGCTTTTGTAAAGGTAAATAACCAGTGTAAATATACTCACGGTCAATGAAAACGCACCACAAAACATAGAAACTTAGAATCGGACGCATTTTGGACAAAATATGATATAATCCATATAACTAGTCGGCATTTAACATGTTTTACGTCCATATCTGCATTTAGTGCATTTAGTGAATTCCTCATTTGTTTTATGAAATGCATTTCCGGGTTTCTTCAGTTACATTACACAAAGAAATCATTTTCTCCGAAACATTCATTGCATAATACTGTTACAACAGTAGGAATGCCAGCCCTATGGCGTAGGAATATTTATCAAACAAGGTCACGTGATAATATCGATAACAAAATGACATTATTGGGAAAATGTTCACTGGTCAGATTTATACACCTCTTATTTATAAACTGGGATTATAACAAAACACAATCACAGATCGTTGTTAAAGTAATACTATTCACAAACTACATTGGTCGAACATAATTGGCGTACACTTCGTGTAATTCCCATTAATAGTTAAAGGTATTTTTCAAAGGGGTGAATTTAGGTTGTTTCAAGGTTTAAATTGCCAAAAATGCGCTTTTAAATCAAAATCGATTTATTTCGTCATTTTAGAAGCGAGAATAAAAACAAATGTATGTACGCGTAGATAAATCTTTCCTCTGTCCATATGCACATTTTTAATGAAATCGGAGACAAGTACTTTTTTTTCCCCAAAATTAACTAACATGACCCACGGACGCAAAGACGGCATAATGCATATACATTTACAGACGCGACCGCCGGTACACAAGAAATGAAATAATTCCATTATTTCAATACATATATTTCAAATGTATGTATCTATGCATTCCAGATTAAATTTCTGATCTATACATGCTTTTGGTTTATGCCGGAGTGGTCAGAATAAGTTTTAACAAACCAAATTGTAACGGTACGTCGGGAAAGGAAATGAGGATAGTGAAAATATATGTTGCAGTGCTAATTTTCTGAATCCGAAAAAAATGCAAAAAAATGAAGTTTTAACAGCGAGAATGAATTTTTTTTCATGAAAGTGTTCATTGACATTTCTACTATTAAAACCCAAAATTTAAAGTCAATCAGAAAAAAGTACTTTTTTTTCCCCAAAATTAACAAAGTACACCGTGTTCGCTAAAATATGAACAATCGCCTTTCGAAGTTAATGTTCACGCGGGATATAAAACCATGACATTGTGAAATCCTTTTTAAGAGATATATTGATTTCAACATTGTTCTGTATTTAATAAATTATTAGAGTAGAATGTTCACAGTTTTTCTCAAGGACACCATTACGGTAGTATCCCTGCAACCCCGCCCCTCATTCCACCCCACCACCCTCCATACCGTATTTATTAAGTTGTATATAGCTGCGAATGTGCAGTTTTACAAACAAAAGCATGTACGCGTAAATACATCTTTCCTCTGTAGATATGTAACATATAAAAAAAATCGGAGGCAAGTACTTTTTCCCCCCGAAAATTAACGAAGTACACCGTAATCGTTTAAATACGCCGAATCGACGTTCCAAATCGATGTTCGCACGGAATAAAATTGTGGAATTATGAATTCATTTATAAAGATAAATCGATTTCAGCATTGTTCAGTAGTTGTTATATTATTGATGTAGTATGTTCACAGTATTTATGAGAGCAACATTACGGTAGTATCCCTCCAACCCCGTGGGCTTCCCCCCTCCAACCCGTACACACAATACGTTGTGTATTCACACAATACGTTGTGTATTGCTGAGAATGCGCCTTTTATTCAAACCGATTTATTTCGTCATTTTAGAAGCGAGCATAATAACAAAATCATATAGATACATCTCTCCTCTGTATATATGTAGAATTTCAATAAACGGAGACAAGTACTAATTAAGTAATAGGACCGTCCGACCCAAAGACGGCAACATTCATATTCATTAAGGAAAGACGACCGGCTACAGAAACAATTTAATAATTTTGTTTCGTAAACACATATCTTTAAAATGTATGTGTCCATGTATTTTACACTAAATTTTTGATCTATACATGCGTTGGGTTTATGTCAGAATGGCCAATTTACTTTAACAAACAATATTGCAACGGTATATCGGAAAATGAAATCATGATGGCGGCAACATACGTTGCAGAGTTAATTTTGGAAATCAGAAAAAGCGATAAACTAATATAAGTTTAACAGGCAGAAAGACGTATATTCTTTTAACTGTTCGTTTAAAACTGAGGGAGCGACTCGAGTTTTAAAGAAAGCAAGATTGGCATGTGTCCCTTTAACCAAGTAAATAAATGACTGACGAGTAACAGACATGCTACTGTCAGTAACAAACATGATTATGTGTAGACTCGAACGTGGACATGTCATTGTGTCAATGGAGCACTTGCCAGATTTGTGGTGTTGTGAAACACTGTACGCGTGAATCCAAAAAGTGCGAGTCGTTTATATTTATAGGGCATATATAGTTATATACGATACGATACGATCTGTAGTATTTGAAAACAGACATATTAAACATTTCCCTGAACATATATACTATATTCGTAGAATTATTTATTCCTGAAAAAAAAATACATGTTTGTTTTCAGCAGTTGAAATCTACTATATTCTGCGAATATTGCTACTTTGAAAATTTGAATACGTCTGTTTTCATCAAATAACATGTTTTGTTTGTTTTAATATATATTTTTTTTAATTCATGATTTAAAAAAAATATGGATGATCGGAATATGTCTTACACACTGTTGAATCCTGTAATTAAACAACAAGTGGTTTGGTTCACAGGCGACAGTATCGGTGAACAAAACCACTTGTTTTACCGGATTCAACATTGTGCAAGAAAATATTCATATATTATACCATTAATATTATAACATGTGTGTTGTAACATATGCTTATCCTTGGATAGTGGATGTCTGCAGGGAACTTGACCTTTTACCTAAAAATCAAACGATCATCCTCTTTACACTGTCCACCAATGAAGTTTCATGAAATTTGCTTTAGGTAATAGGAAAAACTGTGTGGGTAATACTTTTCATTTTCCGGTCATGGTAACGGACCTTTCAACTACTGACTTCAAAATAAACAGGGATTATCATTTCACCAAAGGCAGTCAAAGTATGAAGTTTTATGAAATAAAGTAATAAAGAGTTTGTACAAAGTTTCGTCAAAATCCAACAAGTAGCGCAGACAAGATTTGTGACGGACGAACGGAAAGGCCAAATATAATCTGTCTCACCTACCACTTTGTGGTGGAAGACATAATTATAAAGACAATATTTTAGTTCATATGTATTCTTTATTAAGCAAATAATTGAGCGAACATAAACTTCAGCATTGACTCTGGCCAGTGGTGTACATGGAGTCTTCTTCCACATGACGTGCAGACTGAAAGAAAAGAAAGACATAGAATAAAAAGTTAATATAAGTCGAGCAGAGTATTCAATTTGAATCAGGTGTTGCGAGGGGGAGCTAGGGTTTGTTTAGGGGAATGGGACAGTTTAAAATGTAATTATTGTTAAACGCTCATCAACACGTTGTTTAGGTTATTTCGAGCCGCCCGAAAGAGAGGAGGAAAGATACATAGGCATCCAGGAACCCTGCCCTACGCTTACTACCGATTAGATACCTATGGTTCTTTAACGTGCTTGGAGGACAGACTCCGATACACAGAACCATCCGGTTTACGTTCCCATCAGACGAACGAGGCTAGCAGGACACATCGAAGTAATCCAGTGGCGCCATTAAGAATTGAATCCGTGTTCACTGGATTCAAAGCCGATATGCTATAAACGTCCCTTGACCAAAACTGAGTAAATGGCACATCAAGCAAAGGGTCAATACATATTATATTGTGTATCATACTAGTATATGATTGAACTGACATGATTATAGAACCATTTTAATGTATTTTTCAACCCAACAGTACAGCAAGAATCTATTATAAGGAAAGTTAAATCTGACAGAGGGTGCAATGCTCTATAAGCCATTTTTACTAGAAGGGGAATAAAATACAAGTCTTGCCAAAAATCTAAAATTGTTAAATTTTACACGTTTTGTTCATAGGATATTTTACTTTAATGACTTAGTAAGGTCATTTTACATGGGGAGAAAACATTAATATACAACTATTTATTTTCTTTCTCAAAATCTGGTGATGCCCCTAGTTTTAGAAATAAAACATGATTAAATAGGGCAGTTGAGAAGACACTTTTGTAGATGTGTGGTCTGTTCTGATGTGAAAATGTGTAAAACAGACACAATATTGGAAATTTGCTCTGTGTCTCTTTAATAAATTGGAGACCCATCACATAGACCAATGAGTTGATGTTAAAGGGACACACGGCAATCTTGAAGTATTTATCAAGCTTTAATATTAGCATCTTCATTTGTTAACCTGGTAACTTTTTAAATTTAAACCTGCTTGCATTAAAAGTTAAATAAAAGTGTTTCATTTTGTCTTCGTTATTCTATCAAATACTTAACTATATTATAGGTGCACTATTATCAACAGTAAGTAATGTGTAAAACAATTTCTTCTGAACTATTCTAATAAATAATATTAATGATGCACAAATGCAAACTATGCAGAAAAATTAACCGAACTCCAGAAGTTTTAAACAAATAAAGACTGCCTAGTGTCCCTTTAACACAACTTGTTTTCGCATGTATCCAGTACATGTAGTTTACACGAGCTCATATGACAATCACGCTGCACTATCACTGAAAACATTTTTTACTCTAAATTTGAACAGCACCGTGCAAGCATAACACAAACTCCATTTAAAGAACTACACAAGTGCAAACATTTTTTAAAAAGGCTCTTACCTCCATATGATCCAATGGCATTTAATACGGCTTGACATTCTGAAGTCGTCAGTATCAATTCACTTAGAGCTGCTCAAGGGCACGATTCACATTTGAGGCCTCTCTGAAAACAACATCAATCCAATGTCAATGATCAAACAGACATATTTTATCCTTTGTTATACATAATGTAACATATTTAAAAAAGAAAAGATAAAAGAAGAACTAAATTGAATAAAGCATGAATACTACTTGTGCTCAATAACACGGTTAATGTAATAAAAACATCTCTCATCATTCATTATACATGTAAAATATAATGTAGCCCAACTGGAGATCCATTAAAAACATTGTTCCACTTTCACAGCATATTTCCAGCCCATGGAATAGTCACTTCTTTTGAGACACACTGGGGGCAAGCGTAGTAGCTTCACCTCCTTAAAGGCTTTTAGTGAAATGAACTTTCTCGAAATTGCGTTCTTTTTTTCGCAACAGAAAGTATGTAGTAAATGTAAATAAATGTCAATTCAAAATCACTTCCTTGCCTCAAAACTTTACTGTACATAAATATGAATCTGACCGATTTAAGTCAAATTTCTTTGGCAGATTACATTGTTTCAATGGTAGTTGTATCGGGTTATGTATTCACGAATGTGCGAGAAAATGGGTATAACATAACGATATAGAGACAACGCTAACAATTTACATTCATGCATCTGAGGGGTGGGGGTCGGGGTGGAGGGGGTTTCTAGTTGTCTTACCCCCTCCTTGTTTTCGGTATGCAAGCTCCATCTACCCCCACACCCCCATCTACCGTACTTGGGTGGGGGCGGGGTGCGGGGGACATTGATAGCATTTCTACTAGCAATTGTTTTATTCCACGAAACGTTCTACAGTTTACAGTACATCCAGTTACTGGAAAGATCGGAGTACACGAAAAACAGTTATAGTAATTATGAACTTTCTATTATACAGTATACACCACTTTTTTAGGCACTGTATTTGGCCAATGTCTAAATATGCACGATCTAAAAGTGGTGTGTACTGTTTATTAACAAACACATTTTAATGACAAAACAAATACCTTGATCATGGACCTCCAGCAGCAGACAGTAATCCCAAATCCAACTTGCAACAACATGTCAATTTCACGTGTCAAATTATGTCACGGTGACCTGTCAGTCACCAACACTGCATCGTGTTGACACATAATGGGATGTTATTTCGTCCGGTAAGGTATTAGTTTTTACATAATCTACGGTATGAAACACTGTACGCGTGTTATTAGACCCCATAGGTACCCGTAGAGCTCGCCGACGTAGCGCGCCTAATTTCGGGTGAAAAAAAATGGCGTCTGTTTTAATTGAAAATTCGTAAAATAGTCCGTAAAATACAAAGAAATAGTCCATGTTCGCGGAGTTAAAATGCGAACAGAACTGATATGTTATAGGTCCGTGGCGTTCCTACTGCAAGTCAAACAATAAAAATGCCAGTAAAACCGACTGGAATTTATTCCGGGACAGATTAATGCAGCTTGAAATGTAGAGGAACATTTTCCTTTGTATGATTATCCATAGTAATTAACAATGTTAAATGACAAGTTAAATAAATACATAACTGCTCGCCATAACAGCCTACACATAAACATGTAAGACAATTTAGGTATCAAGACTGGATACGTAAGAAATAGAAAATATGGGTTCAGCAAGTCACTGAGTACCTATTGTCAACCCTTTTGTGATGTCTTATTTGGCCTTTTATTCATCTTTAAAATCGTTCTTTGTTCTGTGTGTATTTGTGGTTGACTGTCGTCCTTCAATGCTACTTTTCCTGTTCGATTTTTATATCTATATGTATTCCAAATGGTTTGAGAATAATCCAACTGCCTAAACATGTGGAGTTAATGGTGCGTTTTCATTGACCGTCAGTATATATTGTGCAATAAACTTGTAGAACAGAAAGTTATGTATTGTTCTAACTAAACCTCCAATCCCAATAAAATGAGAATTGTTACTAGTGATCTTCATTTGTTTGTCATAACGTTACTAAAACCCGAATGAATGTTAATAGCAAATGATGGAATTAAACAGTTCTAACAATAAAATACTAGTGTTAAATGTATTGTTTGCGTAAGTTGATACACGTTTACTTCAAACATGTATAAACTTACGCTCCCTTGTTAGCGGACCTATTTACCACTTATGTTTAAAAAATACATAGCAATTTATAACCAAAGCAAAGGGGAGTAGTGTAAACGATGCAAAAATCACGTGCATGCATACACTCTATGATACAGATTAAATTCGTACATTTGCAACATTTCAATTATAACATATATTTTAAGGCAGAGAAACCCATTTCAAATTAGATAATGCATAGTATTACTATAGTGTAAGAAAGAAGTGTTCAAGCTTGCGTCTATTTTTTTAAGTGACACGTCACGTGTATGCTTTCAACCAATGAACAACTTCGAAATACATATATGCTAATGAGGTTGGAAATATTGAATACATGTACCAGTTCAACCATATTTATGGTATCTATAGTAGTTCCCCGAGAAAGCTTCACGATAAGGAGGAATTCAGGATGATCAGTACAATGAGTATCTAGGTTCCATGTTCACCGCCATATGCATACCATCTTCGGGATAGCTCAAATTTCTGTACTATTGACTTGTTAAATATTGAGTTCTGCTCAACCCAGGGCTAGAAGGCCGTAACTAATGTTGTAGAACTTGTGGCCCAACCCTTTTGCAAACTAATGTAAATGTTGCAATAAAATATGTTTAAACCAGCAGGCGTAAACGGTAGCAACTACGGTAACCGTTCATGAACAGTCTCGAACCGGGACTGCAATATTTGTTTGTATTTATCGTGTTCGACGATTTTTCAAATTTCTCTTTTCAAACTTTCTTTTCACTTCTATAATATATTCCCCTGTTTATTGTTCATGTCCGGGAAGTATACTCCAGAGCATGCGGCATCATTGTTATCGTTCTATTCCGGATGACACAATGGAAGCATGACATGCTGAAATGTAATTCCACAATTAAGTCCAATATTCCACAATTAGTTATTGCTTTGATGATACATTACTCTAACAGACGTGGGTATGCTGCGTCACACAGAAGAAGATGTGGCTCTTAAGCGCACTTGTACCCACCTAAGAATATGTCAGTAATACTATCATTGTTTTGTGAATTTCACCCTTAATTGGGGAATAAAATATGCAAAGTAACGAGTTTAAATCGTCTGCTCTGATGCATAAACACATGTTAAATCTTTCCAATCGATGTGTTTTCTTAGAAATAATTATAACAGGTATATAGCTGGGTACCTGGGATTTAGCTAAGTACTTTTAATTAGTGCAGTTTTCGATGTTTCTAATTCTAAAACATGCCAACTAAAATTATATTGTCAACATGTTTTACTAGCAAGATCACTACAAATACGTTTGCGAAAGCAATTTTTGAAATCTTTAATGTTAACGCTGAACTACAATTATTTAAATTAGAAACGATATCCTGTTAAAGGGGAGGTAATTTAGGACTAGCCATGTTTCATGTTATTATAGACGGAACATCTGCATTAAATGGGTCTAAGTAATAGACAGAGTCTGGTCTCAGCGAGTTGGCTTATTTAAATACCGATATGGGAACATCTGCATTAAATGGGTCTAAGTAATAGATAGAGTCTGGTCTCAGAGAGTTGTCTTATTTAAATACCGAGATGGGAACATCTGCATTACATGGGTCTAAGTAATAGATAGAGTCTCGCCTCAGCGAGTTGGCTTATTTAAATACCGAGATGGGAACATCTGCATTAAATGTGTCTAAGTAATAGATAGAGTCTGGCCTCAGCGAGTTGGCTTATATAAATACCGATATGGGAACATCTGCATTAAATGGGTCTAAGTAATAGATAGAGTCTGGCCTCAGCGAGTTGGCTTATTTAAATACCGATATGGGAACATCTGCATTAAATGGGTCTAAGTAATAGATAGAGTCTGGTCTCAGCGAGTTGGCTTATTTAAATACCGCGGTGGGCATAGCCAATCGAGGTGTTTAAATAACCAACGAGCTGAGACAGACTCTATCTTTTTTCTAGCATGGTGTACTTCGTAACACTGTGACGTCAGAGTGACCGTACTCTAACTTCCTCTATCTGGTAGTTGTAGTACGGTATAGCCACGCTCCTGTAGTTACCCTAAAATAAACGAGTAATGCTATGCTTTGCATTAATCAAAGGAAATGTTACCGAACATGCTACAACTTTTATGTTTTTTATATTATTTCCTACAAGTCTTCGAAGTTTATATCTGTGAGCGGACTTTATTCATGGTATGTGTTTTATCAGCACACTTCATATATTCTTTTAAATGAGAGGTAACTCTCTACAATTTAAATAAAACAGAAATATTTTACAAACTATTGCTAAAGCTAATTTTTAATCACAAAAATGTTCTAAAATAGAATTAATTAATTAATTATTTTGATCATTAAATGGTGATATTTGTTTGATGGAATTATTTAGAGCTGCCCTAGAGAGAGAGGAAGATACATAGGAATCCGGGAATCGTGCCCTACTGTTATTATCGAATAGATTCGAATCGAATGGTTCTTTAACGTGCTCGGAGGATAGACCGATACATCGGACCGCCCGGTTTACGTCCCCATCCGACGGACCAGGCTAAGGGAAAGTTTCTTGCCCAAGAACACACGGACGAACTTCAGTGGCGCCACGGAGGATTGAACCCGAGGCCACCGGTTACAAATCCGCCATGCTACCGACTACGCCACGCCAACCTTGGATTGAAATATTATTCAGTTACTAGATAAAATAACAAATTTCTCTGAGTCTCGGGTACTTCAGGAGACAAATACTACTGTAACACTAAAATATCAACTTTAGTTTTGAAACGGAAACAGAAGGTTAAAAACTGTGCCAATACGTGGGAAAATTGACAACTATTGTATTCGTCTGCAAATCTCGCCACGCGTTTTAGTTGTCTTTCTGTGTTTAGCTGTGAAAACGTCCATCCTTCAGACAAAATTACTCAATAATACATTATTAATATTAATTGAACTTTTATATCTGAATGATTATGTCTGTGTGCTAACGGCTAATGTGTCCTTAGAGAATAGTTGAGAGAACTATACAGAGTGACACATATGCGACATGTTTATTTCATCTCATTTAAACAGACCGTTATCGCGTCTCCGAGGACACCAGGTATATTTATAAACGATACCGTTTTGAATATTTCAGAATTTTGCATTTTGGGAAGGAAAGAAATTAAATTTGGTTTTATGTCCATGTAAGCCAAGCCTAATCCGTGTGGTTTTATAGTTTTGTTAGTTTGTTTGTTAGTATGGTGTTTTACGTCATTTTCAACACATGTAATGTTAATATATGACGGTCGATTTTTTGTGGTGGAGGCAGACCACCCACTTTTCCTGGGTAGAATCAGTACTGTACACCTCCCGCCATCCGTAAGAATCGACACTTCCTCATTTACAGGTCGAGCTCCCAGTGGGATTCGAACCCGCAGCGGTGAGAGACGAAGGTTGGTTTTAAAGTAGAATATCACTTAAGCCGCTGCTAGTGGGTGTGAGAGGTGTTGCGCCTTATTGTACCACTTATGAACAGACTTCATAAAACCGAGTCTGCTACTTTTCTACCTTGTTTGCGTTTATAGCTCCCAGGGAATTTTCTTTTCGGTATGTATTAGGTTCTATTAGAACAACACCCTCAAAGGGAGATGAGATGATGAAAGGATAAAGATTTTCATCAGACAAACCTTCGCCATGAAGAGAACTCACGTCGGGGCTGAGGTATATTGCTCTAAAGTTCAAGATCTTATCCTCTAAGATACTGAGGCCTTTATCTCGGGAAGGAAACGTTATTCAAAATCACAGACCTAATAACAAAGTATTAATATGTCTGTGTCAAAATGCATTTCATCATTATTTGCTTTACCTGGTAAGTAGTTAATAGTGTAGTCTCGGTTTGGTTGAGACTGTTCTTGAACGATAGTGAAAATGCTTGCTACCGTTCACGCCCTCTATTACATAACATAACGTATACTTCTAATAATTGTGCGTCTACCAAACAAATGCCTTCGATACTGATGCTAAATGACAAACATTGAGTCAACTTGCCTTGTTATACGTTTAAAACGAATACCGATCTCAGAGCCAGCTCGAAATTCAAACCCAGCTCTGCATTCAAAATGACTTTGTGTATGTTTAAAACGAATATCGATCTCAGAGCCAGCTCGAAATTCAAACCCAGGTCTGTATTCAAAATGCCTTGTTATACGTTTAAAACGAGTACCGATCTCAGAGCCAGCTCACAATTCAAACCCAGCTCTGCATTCAAAATGACCTTGTGTATGTTTAAAAGGAATATCGATCTCAGAGCCAGCTCGAAATTCAAACCCAGCTCTGCATTCAAAATGACCTTGTGTATGTTTAAAAGGAATATCGATCTCAGAGCCAGCTCGAAATTCAAACCCAGGTCTGTATTCAAAATGCCTTGTTATACGTTTAAAACGAACACCGATCTCAGAGCCTTCCCGAAATTCAAACCCAGCTCTGCATTCAAAATGACTTTGTGTATGTCGATCTCAGAGCCAGCTCTGCATTCAAACCCAACTCTGCATTCATAATGCCTTAGTGTATGTTTATAACGAATATCGATCTCAGAGCCAGCTCGAAATTCAAACCCAGCTCTGTATTCAGTATGCCTTCTTATAAGTTTAACCGAATATCGATCTCAGAGCCATCTCTGTATTCAAACCCAGCTCTGCATTGATTATGCCTTGGTGTACGTTTAAAACGAATATCGATCTCAGAGCCAGCTCGAAATTCAAACCCAGCTCTGTATTCAGTATGCCTTCTTATAAGTTTAACAGAATATCGATCTCAGAGCTAGCTCGACATTGAAAACCAGCTCGATATTTAATGTCGATCTACGATCTACGATCTCACAGCCAACTTCACACATCTAATAAAAATGTGAAATTGTACGTATCGATTTCTCCTTATATATCGACTTTTGGGGTGTTCGTCGATTTGAAACTACTTCACACGTGACTCATTCATATTCATGAGTTATTACCAGTTAAAATAGGGACTGTACAGCTTTAAGGGATGAAATATACGAGTGTCTAAAAACAATTGCCGTCTTTCAGTTCCAAAAATTACACAACTACACAAATAATGCTCAACATCTTCAACACCATCACCACATATACAATTGGGATTATCCCTCAAATGATTAAGATAGAGATCAGCTTTTAAATTGCTGCAATTGTTTCGCAAACGCGCATGTATGACTGAAAGGTACCTATCATATCAGATAATATACTGAGCAAAAATAGAAACGTCCCTCTTTAAGGCTGTGATTTGCATAGGGTTGACTTTGTTACACTTTGTACACCAATCTAGTTACACTTTCATCATTTTATACTTATCACTCAATCATTCTGATCAATATTAATAATCATCAAAAACCAGAGTTTATCTGTTGCTGCTAAAACATGTTTTATTCAATTGCGAAGTCACTATATTTTTATTATAAATGGGGGTAATCTGAAAATATTCGTTCTTGAAAGCTGTATGGCGCAATAATGAGTGAAAGATCAGCGTCTTTTCTCTGTTTTTGTGGTGATGAGGTCATTCTCTGTTTATTTCAATATAATAAAACTGTGTTAACTCAAAGTTTTAACCACAAGACCCGGAAATGCTGTTTAAACCAAATCAAGGGGAATAAGTTTGCCCACAAGTTTGATTCAAAATGACAGTGTTGGCCTTTAACAAAGGTATTGGCATATAAGATTAAATAAAATATAATTTCATTTTGTCTGAATATATGGGTAAAGTTGGGGACGTTTCTATTTTTGCTCAGTATACTAACGGACAAAATGCATTAATTTGCTTCTAAAACATGTTAAAAGTATATAAGATGTGGTATACATTATAACATACAAGTTATGATGCACGTGTTTTCAAATTCAATATGTAAATGGACAAAACGGATGGAAACATCATTATGTCAAACCCAGATGTTAATGAATGTTTCATATTAATTGTAAGTACTTTAACAGCGTGTACTGAATCGTCCGAGAGTTCCTCGGGGAACCATGTTTGGGTGGTAACACAAATGCCTGGTGAAAGACGACCAGCGTGTCTCCTGTGTGTTGTGAGATGCAAATAAGTGAAGATTAACAGTCAGAATGAGAGGTAACTCAGTAGTTCTGTGGGTGATAAGTATAAACGTACATTTTGTGTTATATCCTTGTTACATCGATGTAAATTGTGGATGTGCAAGTAAATGTATTTCCTTATGTTGTCAGATTACCGACGTAAATCGTAATTCATACACGCACATGCAGGATCGCAAATGCACAAACACACACTATATAACCATTTTTTTAAAACTGAATATGTATTTCCTATGTTAAATGTAACAAGTGAAGCAGACTCCTGTAATCAACGCTTTTCCATATACGTACTTTTAAAATATTTGGATAGGGTCAAATTACATCAGCTTAACAACGTTGCATTGTAAACCTTCTCGCCTCTCCCCGCTACGGGTTCGAATCCCACTGGGACCTCAACTTACAAGTGGGAAAGTATCGATTCTTACGGATGGTTGGAGGTATAAATTACTGGTTCTATCCAGAAAAAAATCGGTGGTCAGCTGCCCCTACCACAAAAAAATCGGAAATGTTAGAGATGTGTTCTTTAAAAATAAGGTATAGCCAGTCTATCCATAAAATTCAAACAGAGAAAAAAGTACCCTTTAATATGTTGGAAACCCGACGTAAAACAATGCATGTGTGAGAATAATTTTAATCAAAACATTTGATTTAAATAGTTTTATTTGTACTTAAACCACGATATTGTTGACACCTTTAAACAAAATATGTTGTTTATCCGCAAAAGCATCATAATTGTCAAATCAAAGACTATAAGTTAGTATTATTATCATTATTACCAATAAATACAATTATAATCCATCAAGAATGTATTGTGCGGCTTATTATATGGTCGTATTTCCAAGAATGTGTTGTTACCTTTTGGGCATAGGTGTGTTACCCTTAGTGCAGGTCAACAGTCGTATTACCTTTGCTGCAGCCGTTGTTACCTTTAGTGTCAACATTTTTGTTACCTTTAGTGTAGGTTGTTACCTTAAGTCCCAAAAGTGTTACTTTTAGTGCAGCGTGTTACCTTTAGTGCAGTTGTTACATTTAGGGTTGCAACACGTGTTACATATTATCGACTTTTATTAATAAATGTGTTAATTTTATCTACAGTGAAATATTTGACATGTTAGCCATTTTATAATATAATATCTGAATAACATTTTCTTCCCAAGATACAAATCTATTTTGAAATATGCACAAAGTAAATACACGATACTGCTCCAACTGTTAACATGTCACCTGGGTCCTACTGCACTGCAGTTATCGCATTCATTTGTGGCATAGCACTTGTCGCATTCATTTGTGTCAAGGCAGTTGTCGTATTTGAATGTATTTGTTTGATGGCAGTTGCAGCAGTAGTCTTTTTATTAAACGACATACGTCGCATTAATTTTTGTCAAGGTAGTTATCGTATTAATGTGTGTAATGGCTGTTGTCGCATTAATTTGTGTCTTGATAATTATTATTGTTCATGGCAGTTCAGGCATTCATGTGTGTTATGGCAGTTGTCGCATTCATTTTCAACCTCCGCGCAGGAATATTGTAGTCACTAATCTCTGCCAACACAAAAATCACGTGACGATAGCTGAGGCCATGAGATTACAAAAAATGGCGATACACTAGTTAATGCTTGGTACAGCAAACTCTTGCCTTAACCAACAGGCAATTGACAATAACATCGAGCATCACCTTCGAGAAGATGTTGAAAACATTCAACCTGGTTTTGGCTTGGGTGTAATCTCTTTATTAAATTTACGCACAGCTTCTGTAATGTTTTCAACGGAATACATATTTGTTTACAAGTACTGTAAATTAGTAACCGGTGTGCATGTTCGCTAAAATTGATTTTTTTTTATATAAATAAATTATTTTGTACCCATATACCGTTTTTCACAATATTTTCCTATATTATGAACAAAGCAAGTTGACATATTGGCCTAAAAAATGTTTAACCAAAAAATTCAACTTAGCTGGATGTGTGTGGTGGCAGTGATTACTTTAACTGAAAGGGGAAGTAACCACTGCGGGCAGTTTGATTCATTTCGTGTCATAACAGTTGTCGCATTCATTTTTTTTCATAGCAGTTGTCCCAGTCTATTTGTTTCATAACAGTTGTTTCAGTCTATTTGTTTCATAACAGTTGTCGCTGTCTATTTGTCTCATAACAGTTGTCCTAGTATATTTGTTTCATAACAGATGTCTCAGTCTATTTGTTTCATAGCAGTTGTCCCAGTCTATTTGTTTCATAGCAGTTGTCGCAGTGATTTGTTTCATAGCAGATGTCCCAGTCTATTTGTTTCACAGCAGTTGTCCCAGTCTAATTGTTTCATAGCAGTTTTCTCAGTCTATTTGTTTCATAGCAGCTGTCGCAGTAATTTGTTTCATAGCAGTTGTTCAAAACTATTTGTTTCATATCAGTTGTCCCAGTCTATTTGTTTCATAGCAGTTGTCGCAGTCTATTTGTTTCATAGCAGTTGTCGCAGTCATTTGTTTCATAGCAGTTGTCCCAGTCTATATGTTTCATAGCAGTTGTCCCAGTCATTTGTTTCATAGCAGTTGTCCCAGTCTATTTGTTTCATAGCAGTTGTCCCAGTCTATTTGTTTAATAGCAGTTGTCGCAGTCTATTTGTTTCATAGCAATTGTCGCAGTCATTTGTTTCATAGCAGTTGTCCCAGTCTATATGTTTCATAGCAGTTATCCCAGTTTTTTGTTTCATAGCAGTTGTCCCAGTCATTTGTTTCATAGCAGTTGTCACAGTCTATTTGTTTCATAGCAGTTGTCCCAGTCTATTTGTTTCATAGCAGTTGTCCCAGTCATTTGTTTCATAGCAGTTGTCACAGTCTATTTGTTTCATAGCAGTTGTCCCAGTCTATTTGTTTCATAGCAGTTGTCCCAGTCATTTGTATCATAGCAGTTGTCCCAGTCTATTTGTTTCATAGCAGTTGTCCCAGTCTATTTGTTTCATAGCAGTTGTCCCAGTCTATTTGTTTCATAGCAGTTGTTACAGTCTATTTGTTTCATAGCAGTTGTCCCAGTCTATTTGTTTCATAGCAGTTGTCCCAGTCTATTTGTTTCGTAGCAGTTGTCACTGTCTGTTTGTTTCATAGCAGTTGTCGCAGTCATTTTTTTCATAGCAATTGTCCCAGTCTATTTGTTTTTTGTTTCAAAGCTCTTGTCGCAGTAACTTGTTTCATAGCAGTTGTCCCAGTCTATTTGTTTTTTGTTTCATAGCAGTTGTCGAAGTCATTTTGTCATAGCAGTTGTCCCATTATATTTGTTTTATAGCAGTTGTCGCAGTCTATTTGTTTCATAGCAGTTGTCGCAGTCATTTGTTTCATAGCATTTGCCGCCATCTATTTGTTTCATAGCAGTTGTCGCAGTCATTTGATTCATAGCAGTTGTCCCAGTTATTTTGTTTCATAGCAGTTGTCCCGGTCTATTTGTTTCATAGCATTTGTCGCAGTCATTTTGTTTCATAGCAATTGTCGCAGTCATTTGTTTCATAGCAGTTGTCCCAATCATTTTGTTTCATAGCAGTTGTCGCAGGCATTTGTTTCATAGCAGTTGTCGCAGTCAGTTTGTTTCATAACAGTTGTCGCATTCATTTGTTTCATAGCAGTTGTCACTTGTCGCAGTCATTTGTTTCATAGCATTAGCTGCAGTCATTTGTTTCATAGCAGTTGTCCGAGTCTATTTGTTTCATAGCAGTTGTCCCAGTCTATTTGTTTCATAGCAGTCGTCGCAGTCATTTGTTTCATAGCAGTTGTCCCGGTCATTTTGTTTCTTAGCAACTGTCGCAGTCATTTGTTTCATAGCAGTTGTCCCAGTCATTTTGTTTCATAAAAGTTGTTCCAGTCTATTTGTTTTTAGTTTCATAGCAGTTGTCGCAGTAATTTGTTTCATAGCAGTTGTTCCAGTCATTTTGTTTCATAGCAGTTGTTCCAGTATATTTGTTTTCTGTTTCATAGCAGTTGTCGCAGTCATTTGTTTCATAGCAGTTGTACCATTATATATGTTTCATAGCAGTTGTCGCAGTCAATATGTTTCATAGCAGTTGTCGCAGTCAATTGTTACATAGCAGTTGTCCCAGTCTATTTGTTTCATAGCAGTTGTCCCAGTCATTTATTTCATAGCAGTTGTTCCAGTCTATTTGTTTTTAGTTTCATAGCTGTTGTCGCAGTAATTTGTTTCATAGCAGTTGTTCCAGTCATTTTGTTTCATAGCAGTTGTTCCATTATATTTGTTTTTTGTTTCATAGCAGTTGTCGCAGTCATTTGTTTCATAGCAGTTGTCCCGGTCTATATGTTGCATAGCAGTTGTCGCAGTCAATTGTTTCATAGCAGTTGTTCCAGTCTATTTGTTGCATAGCAGTTGTCCCAGTCATTTTGTTTCATAGCAATTGTCCCAGTCTATTTGTTTCATAGCCTTTGCCGCACTCTATTTGTTTCATAGCAGTTGTCCCTGTCATTTGTTTCATAGCAGTTGTCGCAGTCATTCGTTTCATAGCAGTTGTCCCAGTCTATTTGTTTCATAGCAGTTGTCCCAGTCATTTTGTTTCATAGCAGTTGTCGCAGTCATTTGTTTCATAGAAGTTGTCCAAGTCCTTTTGTTTCATAGCAGTTGTCCCAGTCTATTTTTTTCATAGCAGTTGTCGCAGTCAATTGGTGTCATAGCAATTGCCGCAGTAATTTGTTTCATAGCAGTTGTTGCAGTCATTTATTTCATAGGAATTGTTGCAGTCATTTGTTTCATAACAGTTGTCCCAGTCTATTTGTTTCATAGCAATTGTCGCAGTCATTTGTTTCATAGCAGTTGTCGCAGTCATTTGTTTCATAACAGTTGTCCCAGTCTATTTGTTTCATAGCAGTTGTCCCAGTCTATTTGTTTCATAGCAGTTGTCGCAGTCAATTGTTTCATAGCAGTTGTCCCAGTCTATTTGTTTCATAGCAGTTGTCGCAGTCATTTGTTTCATAGCAGTTGTCCCAGTCTATTTGTTTCATAGCAGTTGTCGGGGTCATTTGTGTCATTGCAGTTGTCCCAGTATATTTGTTTGTTAGCAGTTGTCGCAGTCATTTTGTTTCCTAGCAGTTGTCCCAGTCTATTTGTTTCAAATAAGTTGTCCCATTCATTTGTTTCATAGCAGTTTCGCAGTCATTTTTTTCATAGCTGTTGTCCCAGTCTATTTGTTTCATAGCACTTGTCGCAGTCATTTGTTTCATAGCATTAGCCGCAGTAATTTGTTTCATAGCAGTTGTCGCAGTCATTTGTTTCATAGCATTTGCCGCAGTCATTTGTTTCATAGCAGTTGTTGCAGTCATTTGTTACATAGCAGTTGTCGTAGACATTTGTTTCATAGCAGTTGTCGCAATTATATGTGTCATCGTAGTTGCATAATTTATTTATTTCACCAACATTGTCACATTAATATGTATCATAGCAGTTTTCGGATTCATATGTGTCATGACAGTTGTCGCTGTAATTTGTTTCATAAATATTAGTATCTGTCATGTTCATGCATTCATGTATGTCATGGCAGTTTTCGCAATCATATGTATCATGACAGTTGTCCCAGTCATGTGTGTCATGGCAGTTGTCCCAGTCATGTGTGTCATGGCAGTTCATGCATTCATATGTGTCATGACAGTTGTCACAGCCATGCAGTTGTCGCATTCATGTTTGTCATGGCAGTTGTCGCATTCATGTATGTCATGGCAGTTGTTGCATTCATGTTTGTCATGGCAGTTTTCGCATTCATGTTTGTCATGGCAGTTGTCCCAGTCATGTGTGTCATGGCAGTTGTCCCAGTCATGTATGTCATGGCAGTTGTTGCATTCATGTTTGTCATGGCAGTTGTCCCAGTCATGTTAGTCATGGAAGTTGTCGCATTCATGTGTCTCATGGCAGTTGTTACAGTCATGTGTGTCATGGCAGTTGTCGCTTTCATATATGTCATGGCAGTTGTCCCAGTCATGTGTGTCATGGCAGTTCTCCCAGTCATGTTTGTCATGGCAGTTGTCGCATTCATGTGTCTCATGGCAGTTGTTACAGTCATGTGCGTCATGGCAGTTGTCGCTTTCATATATGTCATGGCAGTTCTCCCAGTCATGTTTGTCATGGCAGTTGTCGCATTCATGTGTGTCATGGCAGTTGTCGCATTCATGTGTGTCATGGCAGATGTCCCAGTCATGTGTGTCATTATAGTTGTCGCATTCATATTTGTCATGGCAGTTGTCCAAGTCATGTGTGTCATGGCAGTTGTCCCAGTCATGTGTGTCATGGCAGTAGTCGCATTCATGTTTATCATGGCAGTTGTCCCAGTCATGTGTGTCATGGCAGTTGTCGCATTCATGTTTATCATGGCAGTTGTCCCAGTCATGTGTGTCATGGCAGTTGTCGCATTCATGTTTGTCATGGCAGTTGTCTAAGTCATGTGTGTCATGGCAGTTGTCGCATTCATGTATGTCATGGCAGTTGTCCCAGTCATGTATGTCATGGCAGTTGTCCCAGCCATGTTTGTCAGGGCAGTTGTCGCATTCATGTGTGTCATGGCAGTTGTTCCATTCATGTGTGTCATGGCAGTTGTGGCAGTTGTCGCAGTCATTTGTTTCATAGCAGTTGTCCCGGTCATTTTGTTTCATAGCAACTGTCAGTCATTTGTTTCATAGCAGTTGTCCCAGTCATTTTATTTCATAGCAGTTGTTCCAGTCTATTTGTTTTTTGTTTCATAGCAGTTGTCGCAGTAATTTGTTTCATAGCAGTTGTTCCAGTCATTTTGTTTCATAGCAGTTGTTCCAGTCTATTTGTTTTTTGTTTCATAGCAGTTGTCGTAGTCTTTTGTTTCATAGCAGTTGTCCCAGTCTATATGTTTCATAGCAGTTGTCGCAGTCAATTGTTTCATAGCAGTTGTCCCAGTATATTTGTTTCATAGCAGTTGTCCCAGCCATTTTGTTTCATAGCAGTTGTCCCAGTCTATTTGTTTCATAGCATTTGCCGCAGTCTATTTGTTTCATAGCAGTAGTCCCTGTCATTTTGTTTCATAGCAGTTGTCGCAGTCATTTATTTCATAGCAGTTGTCCCAGTCTATTTGGTTCATAGCAGTTGTCCCAGTCATTTTGTTTCATAGCAGTTGTCGCAGTCAATAGTTTCATTGCAGTTGTCCAAGTCATTTTGTTTCATAGCAGTTGTCACAGTCTATTTGTTTCATAGCAGTTGTCGCAGTCAATTGGTGCCATAGCAACTGTCGCAGTCATTTGTTTCATAGCAGTTGTTGCAGTCATTTGTTTCATAACAGTTGTCCCAGTCTATTTGTTTCAAAGCAGTGGTCCCAGTCATTTTGTTTTATAGCAGTTGTCCCAGTCTATTTGTTTGATAGCATTTGCCGCAGTCTATTTGTTTCATAGCAGTTGTCCCAGTCATTTTGTTTCATAGCATTTGCCGCAGTCTATTAGTTTCATAGCAGTAGTCCCTGTCATTTTGTTTCATAGCAGTTGTCGCAGTCATTTATTTCATAGCAGTTGTCCCAGTCTATTTGGTTCATAGCAGTTGTCCCAGTCATTTTGTTTCATAGCAGTTGTCGCAGTCAATAGTTTCATAGCAGTTGCCCAAGTCATTTTGTTTCATAGCAGTTGTCACAGTCTATTTGTTTCATAGCAGTTGTCGCAGTCAATTGGTGCCATAGCAACTGTCGCAGTCATTTGTTTCATAGCAGTTGTTGCAGTCATTTGTTTCATAACAGTTGTCCCAGTCTATTTGTTTCATAGCAGTGGTCCCAGTCATTTTGTTTTATAGCAGTTGTCCCAGTCTATTTGTTTGATAGCATTTGCCGCAGTCTATTTGTTTCATAGCAGTTGTCCCAGTCATTTTGTTTCATAGCAGTTGTCGCAGTCATTTGTTTCATAGCAGTTGTCACAGTCTATTTGTTTCATAGCAGTTGTCCAAGTCGTTTTGTTTCATAGCAGTTGTCGCAGTCAATTGTTTCATAGCAGTTGTCCCAGTCATTTTGTTTCATAGCAGTTGTCACAGTCTATTTGTTTCATAGCAGTTGTCGCAGTCAATTGGTGTCATAGCAACTGTCGCAGTCATTTGTTTCATAGCAGTTGTTGTAGTCATTTGTTTCATAACAGCTTTCCCAGTCTATTTGTTTCATAGCAATTGTCGCAGTCATTTTTTTCATAGCAGTTGTTGCAGTCATTTGTTTCATAACAGTTGTCCCAGTCTATTTGTTTCATAGCAGTTGTCGCAGTCATTTTGTTTCATAGCATTTGCCGCAGTATATTTGTTTCATAAAAGTTGTCCCAGTCATTTGTTTCATAACAGTTGTCCCAGTCTATTTGTTTCATAGCAGTTATCGCAGTCATTTGTTTCATAGCAGTTGTCCCAGTCTATGTGTTTCATAGCAATTGTCGCAGTCATTTGTTTCATAGCAGTTGTCCCAGTCTATTTGTTTCATAGCAGTAGTCCCAGTCTATGTGTTTCATAGCAGTTGCCTCAGTCTATTGTTTCTTAGCAGTTGTCGCAGTCATTTGTTTCATAGCAGTTGTCGCGGTCATTTGTTTCATAGCAGTTGTCCCGGTCTATTTGTTTTATAGCAGTTGTCGCAGTCATTTTGTTTCATAGCAGTTGTCCCAGTCTATTTGTTTCATATAAGATGTCAAGGTCATTTGTTTCATCGAAGTTTCGCAGTCATTTGTTTCATAGCAGTTGTTCCAGTCTATTTGTTTCATAGCACTTGTCGCAGGCATTTGTTTGATAGCATTAGCCGCAGTGATTTGTTTCATAGCAGTTGTCGCAGTCGTTTGTTTCATAGCAGTTGTCCCAGTCATTTGGTTTCATAACAATTGTCGCAGTCATTTCTTTCATAACAGTTGTTCTTGTCATTTTGTTTCATCGCACTTGTCGCAGTCATTTGTTTCATAGCATTAGCCGCAGTGATTTGTTTCATAGCAGTTGTCGCAGTTATTTGTTTCATAGCATTTGCCGCAGTCATTTATTACATAGCAGTTGTCGTAGACATTTGTTTCATAGCAGTTGTCGCAATTGTATGTGTCATGGCAGTTGCATAAATAATTTATTTCACGAATATTGTCGCATTAATATGTATCATAGCAGTTTTCGGATTCATATGTGTCATGACAGTTGTCGCTGTAATTTGTTTCATAACAATTAGTATCTGTCATGGCAGTTCATGCATTCATGTATGTCATGGCAGTTTTCGCAATCATATATATCATGACAGTTGTCCCAGTCATGTGTGTCATGGCAGTTGTCCGAGTCATGTGTGTCATGGCAGTTCATGCATTCATATGTGTCATGACAGTTGTCCCAGTCATGTGTGTCATGGCAGTTGTCCCAGCCATGCAGTTGTCGCATTCATGTTTGTCATGGCAGTTCTCGCATTAATGTATGTCATGGCAGTTGTCGCATTCATGTATGTCATGGCAGTTGTCCCAGTCATGTTTGTCATGGCAGTTGTCACAGTCATGTGTGTCATGGCAGTTGTCGCAGTCATATATGTCATTGCAGTTGTCGCATTCATGTGTGTCATGTCAGTTGTCGCATTCATGTGTGTTATGGCAGTTGTCCCAGTCATGTGTGTCATGACAGTTGTCGCATTCATGTGTGTCATGGCGGTTGTCGCATTCATGTGTGTCATGGCAGTTGTCGCAGTCATGTGTGTCATGACAGTTGTCGCTTTCATGTGTGTCATGGCAGTTGTCGCATTCATGTGTGTCATTGCAGTTGTCGCATTCATGTTTGTCATGGCAGTTGTCGCATTCATGTGTGTCATTGCAGTTTTCGCATTCATGTGTGTCATGGCAGTTGTCGCATTCATGTGTGTTATGGCAGTTGTCGCATTCATGTATGTCATGACAGTTGTCGCATTCATGTTTGTCATGTCAGTTGTCGCATTCATGTATGTCATGGCAGTTGTTCCAGTCATGTTGTCATTGAAGGTGTTGCATTCATATATGTCATTGCAGTTGTCGCATTCATGTTTGTCATGGCAGTTGTCCCAGTCATGTGTGTCATGGCAGTTGTCGCATTCATATATGTCATTGCAGTTGTCGCATTCATGTGTGTCATGGCAGTTGTCCCAGTCATGTTTGTCATGGCAGTTGTCCCAGTCATGTGTGTCATGTCAGCTGTCGCATTCATTTGTGACATGGCAGTTGTCTCATTTGTGTAGGTCAGAGCAGTTGTCGCATTCGTGTTTGTTATTGCAGTTGTCCCAATCATGTTTGTCAGGCAGTTGTCCCAGTCATGTGTGTCATGGCATTTGTCGCATTCAATTTGTGTATGTCAGAGCAGTTGTCGCATTCGTGTTTGTTATTGCAGTTGTCGCATTCATGTATGTCATGGCAGTTGTTCGAGTCATTTTGTCATTGCAGTTGTCGTATTCATGTATGTCATGGCAGTTGTCCCAGTCATGTGTGTCATGGCAGATGTCGCATTCATGTGTGACATGGCAGTATTCCAAATCATGTTTGTAATGGCAGCTGTAGCATTGATGTGTGTCATGGCAGTTGTCCCAGTCATGTGTGTCATGGCAGTTGTCGCATTCATGTATGTCATGGCACTTGTCCCAGTCATGTATGTCATGGCAGTTGTCGCATTCATGTGTGTCATGTCAGTTGTCCCAGTCATGTTTGTCATGGCAGGTTGTCGCATTCATGTGTGTCATGGTAGTTGTCCCAGTCATGTGTGTCATGGCAGTTGTCGCAGTCATGTAAGGCATGGCAGTTGTCGCATTCATGTGTGTCATGGCAGTTGTCGCATTCATGTATGTCATGGCAGTTGTCGAAGTCATGTATGTCATGGCAGTTGTCCAATTCATGTTTGTCATGGCAGATGTCGCATTCATGTGTGTCATTGCAGTTTTCGCATTCATGTGTGTCATGGCAGTTGTCGCATTCATGTTTGTCATGGCAGTTGTTCCAGTCATGTTGTCATGGCAGTTTTCGCATTCATATATGTCATTTCAGTTGTCGCATTCATGTGTGTCATGGCAGTTGTCCCAGTCATGTGTGTCATGGCAGGTGTCCCAGTCATGTGTGTCATGTCAGCTGTCGCATTCATTTGTGACATGGCAGTTGTCTCATTTGTGTATGTCAGAGCAGTTGTCGCATTCGTGTTTGTCATTGCAGTTGTCCCAGTCATGTTTGTCAGGCAGTTGTCCCAGTCATGTTTGTCAGGCAGTTGTCCCAGTCATGTATGTCAGAGCAGTTGTCGCATTCGTGTTTGTCATTGCAGTTGTCCCATTCATGTTTGTCAGGCAGTTGTCC
>JAWPHD010019095.1:0-37083 GCA_037043455.1 Cyrtodaria siliqua
GGAGAAGTTATAGACAAACTGCTATGCAATAACATAGGTAACATTTTGGAATGCATTATTTTTAGCTTTGTAATAGTTCGTAGAAAAGCTTTGTATTGAATTTATTGAGTTTTACCTACATGTGTTGCTGTACATATTTAATACCTACACTCCCAATGAAAGAACATGTATGCATTCCAGGTGTATCTCTAAATATACTGTTACTTACCCAGGTTCTGTTGAGTGTAAATTTGAGATTTGCTTTATTACTTACCCATGTTCTGTTGAGTGTAAATTTGAGATTTGCTTTAACAACGTCATCTCGCACGTCTCCATTTCCAGTATAATATAATGTGTGTTAAACCTGAAATTTTACCACCACCTGCATTGTCTTGAAAACTGTCTTTAAGTACCCTCTTGTACATATTAATCTCACCTTCAGTTACAATGGATTTCCCACTCTGAGCACGGACCTCTTCCTGGAGAGAAAGCAGCCCTCATTGTCTGCGCCCAGCAAAAAGCAAGCCTGTTCCAGCAGTCCTGTGGCCCGCCGCACGAAGCAGGAGTTAAAGACGGCCCAGAAGATGGCCCAGCAGTACCAGGGTCAACCCGTGATGTGGGCCAAGTGTCTGCTTAGTCATTGTTATAGGTATGCTGTTGTTTTTATAGACCAGTATTTTGCTTCATTATGTTGTTTGTCTGAGGAAATCTATCCAGATATTTTTCGAAAGAAACTTGTGAAAACATATTTCAATCCATGGAGCCGTCTTGGCTCAGTGGATCCACGGAGCTGTCCTGGCTCAGTGGACTTGAAATCTGGAGGCATGGGTTTGAGTCTCACCAGCTTAACTGATTTATTTTTGGTTTGTCCTTATGCAAGACATTTCATTGTATCGTCCGTCAAATGGGGGATAGACCAGACAGCCACATGTGTCTTTCCTATGAACATGTTAAAGAACCATAGGACTAAAATAGTAGCAGTCCATATATACCAGCAGCTATCGTGTATCAACAGAAATGATAGCATTACAAAGTCTAGAGCTTAAATTTATTTAAATTTACTTACTGTAAGAAATAATTATTTAGCGCAGTAGATGATTTTCAATGGTTTCGCGCATATTAGCGCAATGATGAATTAGCGCTTAGCTATAGACTGCATTATAATTTAGCGCTCTCGCTTGCTCTGCAGAATTTCGGATATTTCCATTTCTGAGTGAACCCATCTTACAAACACGGCAAACCCAAACTCGTTGAAAATATGATTTAGACATTGCGAAACATGCTGCCAGAACAGTAATTAACAAGTCCCGAAAATTGCTACTAGAGTCTATTGATAAAACTGTGTTGGCGAGTTAATCCGATAATAACCATGGATATTGCCGATGCTCATTCTATAAACAGATATAATACACAACACAATAGAATAACAGTACACAGACGACTAATTTATGTAATGTGCTAAAGCTTTATACAGTTCATTTAAGGCCATAAAAATTAATTACCTGGTTCTCAGACCCGCCCGCATGTCTTTTTTAGGTGCCGCATTGCCGATTTTATCTCAAAAGTAATAAAATAAAAATTGGAAATGCGCTACCGAAATTTCGAAAAAAAAGTCCCGCATCCAAGTTGGTTCCGGTTTTTACACGCAACTACCTCAGGGGAATCCCCTTGTGGGTAGACTGGTGCGCAGCCGACTATCTGCCGCTCTGCTCGCTAGCTTGTGAGTGTTGCAGTCGTACGAGTACCAATCTAGGAGTCAGACGTTTGAGACGCTTGGAACTAGTAGGTGCCACAGAACAGGCGATTTATTCAAGCGTCTAATCGACAAAGTCTCACAACAACAAGCAATAGTTCATGCGTGATCTAATACAAATATACGGACTTATTGTGATTGAAAAAGCATAAGTCGGGAAAAAATGATAAGGTAATGATCGACAATAGAGATGAGCAGATCCAACTGGTTATTGCACATGTATTTCGAGATATTTTGCATCAATACATGTATTTGGATTAAAAAAAAATCGCCCGCGTGTCTGTTGACCACTGTAAAATTGTAAAAAAAAATGCGCCCGCCCGCATCTCTTCTTAGAAAAAGTGGCCTGAGAACCAGGTAATTAATTTTTTGTGGCCTAAGTGAGACATTATATTCTTTTGTTAACTGCAGTTTATATTGAATGAGTACTCTTCTCGTTGAATTAGAAAATACTAATCTAAAGAACTGCGAACTAGGTATAATCATTCACAATCTTTGTGTGTTGAAGGATTTCGGAGAAAATACATGACTTTTGGTAAAAAAAAATCTTTCTTTTTTTAGCGGATATCTTGAATTAGCGCACGGATAACGACCGCTAATACTGCTAAAATAAGATGTCCACTAAATAATCAATTTTTCTATTCTTCTGGCCAAAGGCAGGCTAACATGTTTGCGCGTTAAAAAAATGGTTTCGGATTTGCACCAAGTTCAATTTGAACGTTGTTTTCAGTAAGATCTCGAACGACTTAGATAAGGAGCAAAATCAATGCATGGATTACAGTATTATTACCCTTGGAATATATATTGGCATGTTTGTAAACATATCCAGATTGTCACTAAATTACTTGAAGGTTTGTTACAATAATGGATTACAGCAGTGAGCAACATCAACCCGTGTGTTGCGGAGATGTTTTGCCTTGGATTATGTCAAAAGGAGCAAATTTCACGTAGTGATTGCAGAAAAAAACTATCCTTCTCAGAAACTGCTTTTACCCATTAAGTACGGTTATACATGTGCTTGGTTATGTCGCACCTGACATAATACATAAGAGTCATGCTATCAAGTAGAGTGTTCTCTCGGGCCTGTACTTTCTATATATTTCTTCTAAATTTAATGTCTAAATATATAGATTTTTCAAAGAGAAAACATTTTAGTTTAGCATTGGATTGTTACAAGATGCTGTTTGATTTTCTGACATCTCTGTTGTTTGTTCCAGCTTGTGGTTTATGATGCTGCCTGCGTACATTAAGCACTGTCAGTCTGTCAACAAGGCCCTCAACGTGGCTTATGATGTACTCAAACATATGCAAAGACAGAAGTTAAAACCACCAGACGAGGTAAATACTGAATGGAACTTACTAAATATTGGTCTGCATTCAGTGTCTAGGAATTATTGGTCTGCATTCAATGTCTAGTAAATATTGGTGTGCATGCAGTGTCTAGTACTTATTGGTCTGCGTTCAGTGTCTAGTAAATATTCGTTTTCATTCAGTGTCTAGTAAATATTGGTCTGCATTCAGTGTCTAGTAAAATATTGGTCTGCATTCAATGTCTGGTATAAATTGGTCTCATTCAGTGTCTAGTAAATACTGGTCTAAATTCTGTGTTTAGTAAGGGAATTTAGTGTCTAGTAAATACTGGTCTGCATTCAACATCTATTAAATGTCTGCATTCATTGTGTAGTACATATTGGTCTGCATTCAGTGTCTAGTAAATATTGGTCTGCATTCAATGTCTAGTATAAATTGGTCTGCATACAGTGTCTAGTAAATACTGGTCTGAATTCTGTGACTAGTAAATGCTGGTCTGAATTCAGTGTCTAGTAAATATCGGTCTGCATTCAATGTCTAGTATAAATTGGTCTGCATTCAGTGTCTAGTAAATACTGGTCTGAATTCTGTGTCTAGTAAATGCTGGTCTGAATACAGTGTCTAGTAAATATCGGTCTGCATTCAATGTCTAGTAAATATTGACATTCAGTGTCTAGTATGTATTGGTCTGAATTCAGTGTCTAGGAAATATTGGTCTGCATTCAGTGTCTAGGAAATATTGGTATGTATTCCGTGTCTAGTAAATACTGGTCTGAATTCAGTGTCTAGTAAGTATTGGTCTGAATTCAGTGTCTAGTAAATATTGGTCTGCATTCAGTGTCTAGTAAATATTTGTCTGCATTCAATGTCTAGTACATATTGGTATGCATTCCATGACTAGTAAATACTGGTCTGATTTCAGTGTCTAGTAAATATTGGTCTAAATGCAGTGTCTGATAAATACAGGTCTGCATTCAGTGTCTAGTAAATACTGGTCTGAATTCGGTGTCTAGAAAATCATTACCTGGTCCGCTTTAATTTCATTAAGTGATGGAAAAGCTCATAGCAGGATTTTATAACAGATATTTCGACAATAAAACATGTTTAAAAACAATTTTTACTGAAAAAATATGATAACCTGTTAAAATTACCTATTACAGGTTTTAATTTAACAATATGCAAACGTTTAAAGCGGAAATTAAGGTTTTATTTGATACCACAGCCAACCCCGTTTTCGCTTCTTGGAGAAGGGGTTGGATGGGGTATGAAAGTTAATACTCGGACCACGTAATGTCAATGTAGAAATACAGTTAAATGCAGAATATGCTTTAATGTTTAAAAACCGACATTTTTTCTTTCTCCTTTTTTTCAGAATCTGATTTCTTTATTAGGGTATTACGCAATCCAATGCATAGAATAGAACAATACTTTGCTAACTATGCAAAATTAATATTTTTTATACCATATCATAAAAACTCGAGAATTAATTGACTATTATACCGTGCCCCATAGAACACTGTGCTTATACATGAACCTGGTAGCTTGCCCTTGATTTACTATAAGTACAGGACTGGTATTGTTTACATATAAATTAGTGAAATTATGTCCGTTTTGTCGGCAGCATATCTCGGAAACCAGTGGTGTTAATCGCATGCAACATTATACAAGTAAAGAACATAATCGGACAACAGTCGAAGCTCAAGAACCATAACTTTTTAGGTTGATCTTTCACCAAATTCTGTCCCATTTTATTTCTTTGTCCGATACATATCACTAAAACCGTTTAAGATTAACTGATGAAACTTTGAACAAGTAAAAACACAACAGGACGGCATGCAGAATGCAAGAACACAACAGAATGGGTAAGCATCACTGACTGACCTTGACCTGCTTAATAGACTTGCTCTGTTAACTCATGTCTTAAGTCATTATTACACACATTAAACTCATACCCTGCAATTGAATTTTTCTGATTTACTTTACACCGTTGAGTGTCTGCTGCCCCCTGTGGTGCCTCATATCAAAGTTGCTGGCTTGAGACGTGGCCGCTAAGTAGTGTACTAATGACCTTTAGCAAGTCGACATAAACCAGGTGGTGTTGTTTACATAATCTATCCTCCAGAGCATATACAGGAACTGGGGAAATCTGATTCATAGATTGGGATTTCTCTGAATACTCCCAGGCAGTTGATGTAAGTAACATGTTGATAAACCTTTAAACATCAATTCAGTTTAATCTCTGTTTTGCAGCTGTGTTACCGTGTGATGTTACAACTGTGTGGCCAGTACAACCAGCCTGTTCTGGCTGTCAAAGTTTACTCTGAGATGAAGCATGCCGGGGTCCAGCCCAATGCCATCACATATGGATACTATAATAAGGTATGAGGGATTTGGTTCTCGTCTACTTGCATATAATATGATGCTGCATCTGTTTATGATGAAGCATGCCGGGGTCCAGCCCAATGCCATCACATATGGATACTATAATAAGGTATGAGGGATTTGGTTCTCGTCTACTTGCATATAATATGATGCTGCATCTGTTTATGATGAAGCATGCCGGGGTCCAGCCCAACACAATCATATATGGATACTTCATTAAAAGTATGAGGAATTTGATTCTCGTCTGTTTGCATATTATGATGGTGCATCTGTTCATGCTGATGCATGCTGGGGTCAAGCCCAACATCATCACATATATATACTTTATTAAAAGTTTGAGGTATTTGGTTTTCGTCTTCTTGCATAGTATATGATGGTCCATCTGTTCATGATAAAACACGCTGGGGTCCAGCCCAACACTATCACATTTAATGTATGAGGAATTTGGTTCTCATCTGTGGTAACCACAGTCTGTCTAAAATAATAAATACAAACAATTTCTTTGCAAAAACTTACTGTATTTGGATTTAGTAGTCAAATCACAATAAGAAACCATGAATGGGTGCCCGAGTCAATGTTTTTCCTTAAAATTGGAATAGCAATTGCTCTCTTAGGAAGACGGAGCAAATTGAAACAAATTTAAGTTACAACAATCATTTTGCTTTACAAAGTACAATGAAAGCTTACTGTATAAATGTTTTCTCCCCCAAGGCTGTGTTAGAAGGCAAATGGCCAAGCAGTATCAGCAAGGGCAGGAAGTTGTGGCAGAAACTGCGCAATGTCATCATAGGCGTAGCCAAGTTGAGAAGGGCCATTCGGAGGCGAAGTCTGTCTGTGTACTCCAACTCGGGTAGCGAGTTTGACCAGACAAGTTTAGACAGCTTTCTAGAAGACCCCCAGGTGCCTGATGCTGGCAAACATGAGTCCATTATGAAGATGGACGCCAGTACAGAGTCGACACGTAACGGCAGCCGGAATGGGAAATTTCCGAAAGAACTTGAAAGTATGGGTAATTTGATATCTTGTTTCTCCACCCACCCCCATTCCCACGTACACATGGAAATATGCCATCTTGCCTCTGTGTTAGTTTCCATAAGAACATTTTCCATAGTGACAGTATTTCATGAAAGCTGACAGTTCTGTTGCACGATTTCGGTATAAAGACTTTCTAGCATTGAAAAACCGGATACTCAAAAAACTAAAAACAGTTATGATTGAGTACCATAACCAATATGCAGATAAACAGAAAGAACTGCTGTACACATGTTAAACTGCTGTTGGATTCTCTTGTTTGCAGATTTGAAATGAGTGTTTGAAACATTTATTGAGAAACTGCTTTCAAAATCGTCTTAAAGACCCAACTTCCTTGCTTTTGTTTCACTCGTTCATATTTTGATAATCAGGCTACCTATATGCTTACTGCAAAATGCTTAATAGATAAAATTGCTAGGTAGCTAGATACTAACTATAAAATACTGTATGGTAGTCATTGTTTATTCAGATTGCTTAAATAAGTAAAATAATGCTTTTTAGCTCGACTGGCCAGCAGAGCTTATGATGAGTTGTCCGTCGTCTGTCTGTCCGTCGTCCGTTAACTTTTGCCTTGTGAACACACTAGGTCCTTAATTATTAATCGGATCTTTACGAAACTTTGCCGGTGTCTTTATATCAATAAAAGCTCGGACAAGTTCGAAAACCAGCCAGATCGGATTAATTTCACCGGTGTTCCCTTGTTTTGCTGAAAAGTGACATATTAAGCCTTGTGAACACTCTAGCACCTTCATTTAGTATTTGATCTTTACCAAACTTACACAGATTGTTAATATTAATGAAAGCTCAGTCAATTTCGAAAAAACAGCCAAATCGGATTAGTAACGCCAGAGTGATGGCCCTTGTTTTTCTGAAAAATGCTATTTTCTGCATTGTGAACGCTCTAGCACCTTCATTTATTATTTGATCTTTACCAAATTTGCACAGCTTGTTAATACCAATGACAGCTTGGACAGATTTGATAATCAGCTAAATTAGGTTAGTAACACCAGAGTTATGGCCCTTGTTTTTTCTGAAAAATGCCATTTTATGCCTTGTGAACACTGTAGCACCTTCATTTATTATTTGATCTTTACCGAACTTGCACAGATTGTTAATACCAATAAAAGCTTGGACAAGTTTGAAAACCAGCTGTATTGGGTCAGTAGCAGCAGAGTTATGGCCCTTGGTTTGCTGAAAAATGTCATAACACTCTGGCACCTTCATTTATTATTTGATCTTTACCAAGCTTGCACAGATTGTTAATATCAATGAAAGCTCAGACAAGTTCGAAAACCAGCCAAATGGGATTAGTAACAGCAGAGTTATGGCTCTTGTTTTGCTGAAAAAAGCTATATTCTGCCTTGTTAACACTCTGGCACCTTCATTTATTATTTGATCTTTACCAAACTTACACAGATTGTTAATATCCATGTAAGCTCAGACAAGTTTGAAAACTGGACAAATTGTATTTGTAACACCAGAGTTACGGCCCTTGTTTTAGTTATGAATGCTGTATTTTGCCTCATTAAGACGATAGGGCTCATTTGGCCAGATTTTAATGAAACTTTGCAGGGATGATCAGTACCAAATCTAGTTATGTATATCGTCACCGTGTTCCAGTTGAATGATTTTTGGCAGAATTATGGCCCTTGAAAGCTTTTAATACACACTTTGTCCGGAACATTTTTCCTGAACCCCTGGCTAGATTTTAGTGAAACTTGGCAGGAATGATCAGTACCAAGCCTAGTTGCGCATGTTGTTGTCGTGTTCCCCATCAAAGATTCCATATAGCAAGTAGAGCGATACAGGCCCTCTTGGGCCTCTTGTTAGTTAAAAAGAATTTGCGAGGTGTTGCCAGCATACCATGGCTGAAAGGACAATTTCTCTGTGTTTAGCTCTACTGGTCAAAGACAACATGAGCTTATATGATAGTATGACATACGTTCATAGTTTTTAAAAAAAGTTTTTTACCCTATTCTGCCTAACTGGATATAAATTATACTCGGCATATATATTCTCAAATTAACTGAGTGATGCACATATACCGTATTCATGCATAGTATACACATACTGTGTCATCCAGACTGGTCATTTATAAGTCAGTCTGAAATGTAATTTATGTTGGTCAGACTTCCAAGATGGCCACCAGTGGCCAACATGAAAACTAGCCCCTGATTGCATTTCCCTTGATTGTACAACCTGTTTTAATGCGATCACATGACCTTGTCCCCCACCCTGCAGGAGCAGCCTCAGATCGTGGCTACAACTCCATGACACAGGAAGATGCAAAAACATTCTCAGAAATGATCACGTCTGAGAACAAGGAGAGTAACTCTGCTGCTGAGTCCAAACTGAAGAAAGATGTGAAAAATATACTGAGGTTTAGTTTCCGGAGAAAACACAGGAAAAAAGAATCAGAAATACAAGAGGAGAATGGAGGTAATGTTTGTAAAAGATTTAAATTCTTTTTTAAGTTACTTTGCAGCAAATATCAGTAGACTGTCTTCACTTTCATCTAGAGTACTTTTCTATCTCACCTGTCTGCTAGACACACTACGGTGTGCCATGGTGAAGGAACTATAACCCATTGTTTTGCATTATTATTGCTTTTTGGGGCAGTGTGTTTCCTAGTCCTTGGGCAGTGGTATTTCATGTCCATTCTTCATACTAACCAGAACAGAGAGTTGATATAAATGTGTTGATGAAATGTTGCTTACATATACGCATGCCACTTTATTTAAATCACATGTATTTTTTGACATATATTATTATTACATATATTACAAGCAAAATTGATGTTTTATTTTTCCATAATCATTGTCACATAATCAACATGCACTATATTGGATGAAGGAAACTACAAGACTTTGTATTATAAAATGGTCTGCTTTACTTAGTTTGCAAGTCAGCTTTTCTGTTGCTGTTTTTACTTAAAAAATTTATGATTTTACAATGTGAAAGTATTTATAAATTAATCTAAAATAGGTAAGCTCATATCTCGGAAACTGCTTGACAGAATTCAATGAAACTTCACACGTGTATTTGGTATAAACAGATTACATGCAACTAACAAGTTAAATAAATCTCCAAACTTTTTTGACAACTTGTGGCCATTTTTAGCTCGACTATTCTTCAGCTATCCTACTCACCACGGCGTCTGCATCGGCGTCCCCAGCCTCACCTTTAAGTTTTTGTGCAGTAGATTTATAACTTCAATACTACTGAAGCTATTGCATTAAAACTTTATACTAATGTTTCCCATCAAATTTTGCACTTACCCAACAATCCCCATAACTCTTCTTTTCATTTTGACAAAGTTAGGGCCCTTTGATTGTCATGTCTTTACCTTAAAGTTTTTGTGCAATAGATATATAATTTTAAAACTACTCAAGCTATTGCATTAAAATGTTAAACTAATGTTTCACATCAAATTATGTACCTCATCCAACAATCCCCATAACTCTTCCATTCATTTTGACAAAATTATGGCCCCTGAATTGGTAAAAAATGTCATTTTTAGCTCGACTGATCAGCAGACAGCAGAGCTTATGCCGTCGTCCGGCTGTCCGTCTGTCTGTCCGTCCATGAACTTTTATTTGTAGCGACTACTCCTCTGAAACTACTGGATGGATATTCATAAAACTTTACAGAAATGTTGCCCATGAAGTCTAGTTGATCATAGCAAAAATTCATGATGATGTGAAATCCAAGGTGGCCGCCAAAGCTAAAAATAGATTTTTAAAATACAAGTTTGTAGCGACTACTTCTTGAAAACTATAAGTGATATTGATATGGGACTTTTTTGTAAAACGATCAGCATGACATGATCTTGGTCCTTAACGAAAATCGTTTTGATTCGGCGTTAAACATGGCTGCCAGCGGCCATCTTTGTTTACATAGAGTTATATAATGAAAACTTGTAGCGACTACTTCTCTGCAGCTACTTGACGGATTTTCATGAAACTTCACAGGAATGTTGCTCTTGATGTCTAATTGATCCTAGCAAAATTTCAGGTCGGCTGGAAATTCAAGATGGCCGCCACGGCTAAAAATAATTTTTCAAAAAACAAGTTTGTAGCGCCTACTTCCTGAAATCAAAATCAATCAGTAGAGCTTCAAGGTCATTGACCTCTTGTTACATAGAAGTATATAGGAAAAACACTTCAAAATCTTCTTCTCCGAAACCAAAAGGGCTGCAGCTTAAATATTTTGTATGTAGCATCGTTTAGTAGTCCTCTACCAAGTTTGCTCAAATGGTGACCCTGGGTTCAGAATTGGACCCGCCCCGGGGGTCACAAGACGTGAAATATGAGGGTGTGGGTGGGCCCCCTGAGTCATAAATTAGTAACCATTGAGATCCCCACCCTATAACCATATATACACTTACTGGACATGAACAGACAGATACAACCATCCAACCAGCATAGACACCGGGTTGCTTTCCCACGCCTGGGGACATAACTTGGAAACCATTGAGATCCCCACCCTATAACCATATATACACTTACTGGACATGAACAGACTGATACAACCATCCAACCAACATAGACCCTGCACTCATTCCCCACCCCTGGTGACATAGCCCCCAGGTCATAACTTGTAAACCGTTGAGATCCCTACCCTATAACCATATATACACTTACTGGGCATTAACAGATTGATACAACCATCCAACCAGCGTAGACCCTAGGCTT
This sequence comes from Cyrtodaria siliqua, assembly GCA_037043455.1. NCBI lineage: Eukaryota > Metazoa > Mollusca > Bivalvia > Adapedonta > Hiatellidae > Cyrtodaria > Cyrtodaria siliqua. The sequence continues at coordinate 11,152 of JAWPHD010019095.1, forward strand.
CTTCCCCACCTTTGAGGACCTAGCTCCTGGATCAAATTTTACAGATAATTTGATATTTTTATCTCGACTGTTCGAAGGATCTTATGGGGTCTATAGGTCAAAGTTCATGGTCACAAATTGCATTTATGTGTTGATAGGCTCTTAGCATCAGGTAAATGTTTACATCCACATTTCTTAACATGTAATTAACTTCAACATTTTTTATCCAATCATCATCAAACTTACATACTTTATTATAAATGGGACGATGATCGTATCTATTGAGTTCAAGATCATTGGATGAAAGATCAAGGTCACAAAGGGGTCAAAGGTCAAATGCATTTACATAATATTTTTAACATATTTTCTTCAAATTTTCAACATAAAACTTGCATTATGTAACCTTTCAAAGGGTTATTATGAAATTACCTCCGTGTTATCACAGAAAAATTGTGGCCCTTGATTTAATGAAAATTCCAATGTTTTCCTTCTTGACACATCCAGCTCGCCCCTTTGTTTTCACTCTTTTTTTATGCACCCGAAGGGTGGAATATAGTAGTCGCACTGTCTGTCCGTTCGTCTGTACAATCGTGTCCGCTTCATAACTCTGACAATAATGGACGGATTTTCAAATAACTTCGCACAATTGCTCACCACAACAAGACGACATGTCGCGCACAAAATCCAGGTCCGTGACTCCAAGGTCAAGGTCACACATAGAGGTCAAAGGTCAAAACAAGGTGCTTTCATGTCCGGTTAATAACTCTGACATTCATGGACATATTTTCAAAAAACTTGGCACAATTTCTCATCACAACTAGACAACGTGTCGCGCACAAAACTCAGGTACGTGGCTCCAATGTCAAGGTCACACTTAGAGGTCAAAAGTCAAAACAAAGTGCTTTCGTGTCTGGTTAATTACTCTGACATTCATGGACAGATTTTCAAATAACTTGGCACAATTGCTCACCACAACTAGACGACGTGTCGTGCACAAAATCCAGGTCCGTGGCTCCAAGGTCAAGGTCACATTTAGAGGTCAAAGGTCAAATTGTGTCCAGTCAGTAATTCTGGCATTCCTGGACGGATATTCAAATAACTTGGCACAAGTGCTCAGCACAACCAGACGACATGTCGCGCACAAAATCCAGGTCCGTTGCTCCAAGATCAAGGTCACACTTAGAGGTCAAAGGTAAAATCATGTCCGGTCAATAACTCTGGCATTTCATGACGGATTTTGAATTAACTTGGCACAAGTGCTCACCACAACAACATGATGTGTCGCGCACAAAATCCAGCTCCGTGGCTCCAAGGTCAAGGTCACACATAGGTCAACGGTCAAATCGTATCTGGTCAATAACTCTGGCATTCCTGGACGGATTTTCAAATTACTTGGCACACGTGCTCACCACAATAAGACTATATGTCGAGCTCAAATCCAGGTCTGTGGCCCCAAGGTCACGGTCACACTTAGAGGTCATAGGTCAAATTGTGTCAGACAATAACTCTGGCATTCCTGGACGGATTTTCAAATAACTTGTTTTTAGCTCTACTGATCAGAGATCAGCAGAGCTTATGCCATGGTGCGGTGTCCGTCGTCCGTCCGTCTGTCTGTCCGTCCGTCCGTCCGTCTGTCCGTCCGTTAACTTTTTTTTTGTAGCGACTACTCCTCTGAAACTACTGAATGGATTTTCATGAAACTTCACAGAAATGTTGCCCATGAAGTCTAGTTGATCCTAGCAAAAATTCATGTAGATGTGAAATCCAAGATGGCCGCCAAATCTAAAAATAGGTTTTTAAAAAACAAGTTTGTAGCGACTACTTCTTGAAAACTCTAAGGGATATTGCTATGGGACTTTTTCTAAAATGATCAGCATGACATGATGTTGGTCCTTGTCGAAAATCGTTTTGATTCGACGTTAAACATGGCTGCCAGCGGCCATCTTTGTTTACATAGAGTTATATAATGAAAACTTGTAGCGACTACTCCTCTGAAACTACTTGACGGATTTTCATGAAACTTCACAGGAATGTTGCTCTTGATGTCTAATTGATCCTAGCAAAATTTCAGGTCGGCCGGAAATTCAAGATGGCCGCCACGGCTAAAAATAGATTTTTAAAAAATAAGTTTGTAGCGACTACTTCTTGAAAACTGTAAGAGATATTGATATAGGACTTTTTCTAAAATGATCAGCATGACATGATGTTGGTCCTTGTCGAAAATCGTTTTGATTCGACGTTAAACATGGCTGCCAGCGGCCATCTTTGTTTACATAGAGTTATATAATGAAAACTTGTAGCGACTACTCCTCTGAAACAACTTGACGGTTTTTTATGAAACTTCACAGGAATGTTGCTCTTGATGTCTAATTGATCCTAGCAAAATTTCAGGTCGGCCGGAAATTCAAGATGGCCACCACGGCTAAAAATAGATTTTTAAAAAATAAGTTTGTAGCGACTACTTTTTGAAAACTATAAGAGATATTGATATGGGACTTTTTCTAAATTTATCAGCATGACATGATGGTTATCCGAGTCGAACATTATTTTTATTCGACGTTAAACATGGCTGCCAGTGGCCATCTTTGTTTACATAGAGTTATATAATGAAAACTTGTAGCGACTACTCCTCTGAAAATACTTGACGGATTTTCATGAAACTTCACACAAATGTTGCTCTTGATGTCTAATTGATCCTTGCAAAATTTCAGGTCGGCCGGAAATTCAAGATGGTCGCCATGGCTAAAAATAGATTTTCAAAAGACAAGTTTGTAGCGACTACTTCTTGAAAACTATAAGTGATATTGATATGGGACTTTTTCTAAAATGATCAGCATGACATGATGGTTATTCAAGTTGAACATTATTTTGATTCGACGTTAAACATGGCTGCCAGTGGCCATGTTTGTTTACATAGATTTATATAATGATAACTTGTAGCGACTACTCTTTGAAACTACTTGAAGGATTTTCATGAAACTTCACACGAATGTTGCTCTTGATGTCTAATTGATCTTAGCAAAATTTCAGGTCGGCCGGAAATTCAAGATGGCCGCCATGGCTAAAAATAGATTTTTAAAAAATAAGTTTGTAGCGACTACTTCTTGAAAACTATAAGAGATATTGATATGGGACTTTTTCTAAAATGATCAGCATGACATGATGGTTATCCGAGTCGAACATTATTTTGATTCAATGTTAAACATGGCTGTCAGTGGCCATCTTTGTTTACATAGAGTTATATAATGAAAACTTGTAGCGACTACTCCTCTGAAGCTACTTTACGGATTTTCATGAAACTTCACAGGAATTTTGCTCTTGATGTCTTATTGATCCTGGCAAAATTTCAGGTCGGCCGGAAATTCAAGATGGCCAACACAGCTAAAAATAGATTTTAAAAAAAACAGTTTGTAGCGACTACTTCCTGAAATCAAAACAATCAGTAGAGCTTCAAGGTCATTGACCTCTTGTTTATTATTATTATTTTCTTTTTTATTATTTTTTTTTTTCATTTATTTCTCTTTTTTTTTTGTGAATTTTGTTCTTTTTTTCATTTTTACTTTCTTTTTTTTTGTTTCCTTTTTTTTGTTTACCTTTTTTTTTTTTTTTTTTTTTTTTTTAAATAGATCTGTTGGTTCCATATTGCTCCAAGGTCTAGGTCACACTTACAGGTCACTTCGGGGGCATTTTTCACTTACTGTGACTTTTCTTATTTTCTGATGGTATGCCGTGTGTATCATTTCTTGTTCTCTGAAAATTCGAAATAGTCGAGCTACGCTGTCCTCTGACAACTCTTGTTATACACCCTACTGTGTATATTATGTTGTGGCATTGTCCATTCGTCCATCTCTCTGTCCATTAACTTTTACCTGATAATGATTGTGGTTAATAACTTTTAAAAACGGTCTACAGCACATCTTCAGTATGATCCATGGATTCCCTGAAGCTGCTCAGTCAATCTACTCGGATGTCGCATGGATGAAGCTGATAGAAGTGGGACCTTACAGAAGACATTTTTTGTTTATCTGACATTCAAGATGGCCACCGTTGCTAAAATTAGCCAAAACCTTAAAAAATCTCTTCTCAGAAAGGCAAGATAGATTTTGATAAAAAAATAAATAATATATCGCTAACTACTAAAACATCAAGTTTGTGTTTTCTTCTTCGTAAATTTTTCAAAAGTTACCATCACAGGGACACAAAGTTTATGTTACATAGAATTATATAGGCTATCAAGTTTGTTCAATGAAGTCTCTGGGGTCAATAATGGCTGCCATCTCGCTCATATCACTAGAGCAGTGGCAGAAAAACTGTAACGTGGCTCCAGCGTAAATGAAATGTCTACAATAGAATTTGCAGCAACTCTGCAGTTCAGGGTGAGAAGGTTCTAGGCCCGTTCTCCATATTTTATCTCGATGTACATGGAGGATGGGCCTGGCATGTTCATTCCTGTTAGGTGCCAAATAACCTTTCATGTGTTGGTGCGCCTTAAAACCCCAATTCAGTTCAATTCAGTTCAATTCAATTCTACTAAGTTGTTCAAATTTTGACCCGGGGGTCCAATCTGGCCTTGTCTTCTGGGTCACAGTTATTACATAGGCTTATATGTGGAAAAACTTAAACAATCTTCTCTGAAACCACAAGGTATAGAGCTTGCAGCATAAACTTATGGTCCTTTAACAAGTTCGTTCAATTGGTGACCCTTGGATAAAATATTGCCCTGCTCCGGAAGTCATAGATTTACATGGGAATTACATAGGAAAATCTTTTAAAAAATGTCTTCTCTGAAATTACTTGAGCTAGAGGTCTAATATTTTGCATGTACCATATGGTCGCCTGTTAAATTTGTTCAAATGAAAATGGGGTCAATTGGCCCCACCCCAGGGATCACATGTTTGACATAGACTTACAAAGATTTTCTTTTCTGAAAACACACAACGGATACAACCATCTAACCAGCATTGGCCCCAGGGTCATAAGTTCGAAACTGTTGAGATCCCACCCTATAACCATATTTACACTTAATGGACATGAACAGATGGATTCAACAATCCAACCAGCAACAGCCCAAGTGTCCATCCCCACCACTGGGGACATAGCCTCAGGGCCTCAGGGTCATAACTTGGAAATTGTTGAGATCCCCACCATATATACACTAACTGGGCCTGAATACTTCAAAGTGGGCATTGGAACTGCGATTCAACTGCGTGATCTTATTTGCTATAAAAATATAAGACAATTTTTATGCTCCCTGAAATTTTCGCAGGAGCATATACGCGCCTCTTTGTCCATCCCTGCTAACATTGGGGGTTTAAGGGCGGATATTAATTTGGCGTTGTCCGTCCGTCTGTCCGTCCGTAGCCGTATCTTTATAACTGCAGGTTGGATTTTCATTACACTTGGTAATAATGTTTATCCTGACAGTGGGATGACACGTGGCTATTTTTTTCCGGAATCGCCTCAGTAACGCCGGAGTTATTGCCCTTTAATTGATAAAAATTGCTTAATTCTGTCCGTCCACAGCCATATCTTGATAACCGCTTGTTTGATTTTCAATAAACTTCATTATAATGTTTATCCCAATAGTGGGATGTGACGCAGCAAATTTATGTTGGAATCGTCCTAGTATCACCGGAGTTATTGGCCTTCAATTGATAAATGTCCCCCTGAATTATTCAGGTCGTGGGTTCAAATCTCACTGGAGGCATATTTTTCTCCTTTTTTTTTTTAGCTCTTCTGGCTAAGGGCCAGCAGAACTTATGGGATGGCGTGTTGTCCGTCGTCTTTCATCTTTAACTTTTATCTTGTTAAGTCGATAGGCCTTCATTTTTCATCCGATCTTTACCAAACTTTAACAGGTTGTTAATATCAATGAAAGCTCGGACAACTTCAAAAACCAGCCAGATCGGACCAGTAACAGCGGAGTTATGGTCCTTGATTTAGTTAAAAATGCTATATTGCTATATTTTTCCTCGTTAAGACGATATGGCCTTCATTAGCTCTACAGAGCTTATGGGATGCCGAGTTGTCCGTCGTCCGTCCGTCGTCCGTTGTTAACTTTTGTCTCGTTAAGACGATAGGGCCTTCATTTTTCATCCAATCTTTACAAAACTTTAACAGGTTGTTAATATCAATGAAAGCTCGGATGAGTTCGAAAACCAGCAAGATCGGCCAAGTAACAGCGGAGTTATGGCCCTTGATTTAGTTAAAAATGCTATATTGCTATATTTTGCCTCGTTAAGATGATAGGGCCTTCGTTTTTCATCCTATCTTTACCAAACTTTACCACATTGTTAATATCAATGAAAGATCGGACAAGTTTGAAAACCAGCCATATCGGACTAGTAACAGCGAAGTTATGGCCCTTGATTTAGTTAAAAATGCTATATTTTGCCTCGTTAAGACGAAAGCAGCTTCATTGTTCATCCGATCTTTACCAAACTTTATCAGATTGTTAATATCAATGAAAGCTCGGACAATTTCGAAAACCAGCCATATCGGAGTAGTAATAGGGGAGTTATGGCCCATGATTTAGTTAAAAATGCTATATTTTGCCTCGTTAAGACGATAGGGGCTTCATTGTTCATCCGATCTTTACCAAACTTTATCAGATTGTTAATATCAATGAATGCTCGAACAAGTTCGAAAACCAGCCATATCGGACAAGTAACAGCGGAGTTATGGCCCTTGATTTAGTTAAAAATGCTATATTTTGCCTCGTTAAGACGATAGGGGCTTCATTGTTCATCCGATCTTTACCAAACTTTATCAGATTGTTAATATCAATGAAAGCTTGGACAAGATTGAAAACCAAACATATCGGACCAGTAACAGCGGAGTTATGGCCCTTGATTTAGTTAAGACGATAGGGCTTCATTTTTCATCCGATCGTTATCAAACTTTTTTTTTTTTTTATTTTTTTTTTTTTTTTTATTCTTTTTTTTAGGTCTATGTTGGACCAGTCGCACCAGTAACAGAGGAGTTATGGCTCTTGATTTAGTTAAAAATGCTATATTTTGCATCGTTAATACGGTAGGGCCTTCATTTTTCATCTGATCTTTACCAAACTTTAACAGATTCTTTAGTTATGGCCCTTTATTTAGTTCAAAAGCTGTTTTTGCCCGAAACTTTCAAAAAACGTAAATGGCAGTCACTCGCTTCATTAATGTTATAAGAGCCATGTTAGCCAGTAGAGCGTCCACAGGCCCTCTTAGGCCTCTTGTTTTTCATCCTATCTTTACCAAACTTTACTACATTGTTAATATCAATGAAAGCTCAGACAAGTTCGAAAAACAGCCATATCGGACTAGTAACAGGGGAGTTAAGGCCCTTGATTTAGTTTAGAAATGCTATATTTTGCCTCAAGACGATAGGGGCTTCATTGTTCATCCGATCTTTACCAAACTTTATCAGATTGCTAATGTCGTTGAAAACTCGAATAAGTTCGAAAACCAGCCATATCGGATCAGTAACAGCGGAGTTATGGCCCTTGATTTAGTTAAAAATGCTATATTTTGCCTTGTTAAGACGATGTTCATCTGATCTTTACCAAACTTGATCAGATTGTTAATATCAATGAAAGCTCAGACAAGTTCGAAAACCATTCATATCGGACCAGTAACAACGGAGTTATGGCCCTTGATTTAGTTCAAAATGCTATATTTTGCCTCGTTAAGACGATAGGGCCTTCATTTTTCATCCTATTTTTACCAAACTTTACCACATTGTTAATACAAATGAAAGCTCGGACAAGTTCGAAAACCAGCCATATCAGACTATCGGACTAGTAACAGCGGAGTTACGACCCTCGATTTAGTTAAAAATGCTACATTTTGCCTTGTTAAAACGATAGGGGCTTCATTGTTCATTTGATCTTTACCAAACTTTATCAGATTGTTAATATCAATGAAAGCTTGAACAAGTTCGAAAACCATTCATATCGGACTAGTAACAGCGGAGTTATGGCCCTTGCTTTAGGTCAAAATGCTATATTTTGCCTCGTTAAGACGATAGGGGCTTCATTGTTCATCCGATCTTTACCAAACTATATCAGATTGTTAATATCAATGAAAGCTCGGACAAGTTCGAAAACCATCCATATCGGACCAGTAACAGTGGAGTTAATGCCCTTGATTTAGCTCAAAATGCTATATTTTTGCCTCGTTAAGACGATAGGGCCTTCATTTTTCATCCGATCTTTACCAAACTTAATCAGATTGTTATTGTCAATGAAACCTCGGTCAAGTTTGAAAACCAGCCAGATCGGACCAGTAACAGCAGAGTTATAGCCCTTGATTTTGGTAAAAATGCTATAATTTTCCTTGTCATACGATAGGGCCTTCATTTTGCATCTGATCTTTGCCAAACTTTACCAGATTTTGTCTTCTTTTTTTTTTATATATATTTTTTTTTTTTTTTTTTTTTTTTTTTTTTTTTTTTTATTTTTTTTTTTATTAGATCACCTGAGCCGAAGGCTCAAGGTGATCTATTGGGATCACTCTTAGTCCGTCGTCCGTCGTCGTCCGTCGTTAACTTTTCTTCAAACAACTTCTCCTCAGAAACCGCTTGACTAATTTTGACCAAACTTCACATGGATGATCCTTAGATGAATGTTTTTTAGATTTGTTAAAATTAGGTCATCACGACATCCAAGATGGCCGCCATTACCATATATGGTCGAAACCTTAAAAAATCTTCTTCTCCAGAATTGCCGGACAGATTTCAACAGTTTTTCTTTTAAAATGATCGCCAACGCCTAGACTATCAAGTTTGTTCAAATGAAATCCCCAGGGTCAAAAATGACTGTGCCCCGGGGGTCCAAAGTTGGTATATTGAGATTTTGCATGTTTTTTATATAGACATATAGGAAAAAACTTTAAAAAATCTTCTTCTCTGAAACCACAAGGCACAGAGCTCTCACATATTACATGTAGCATCTGCTTATGGTCCTCTACTAAGTTTGTTCAAATGGTGGCCCTGGGGTCAAATTTTCTCCGCCCCGGGGGTCACAGTTTTATATAGAATATATATAGGAAATTTTTTTAAAAAATCTTCTCTTAAACTACAGGAGCCAGAGGTTTGATATTTTGCATTTACTATAAGCTTATGGTCCTTTACCAAGTCTGTTCAAATGGTGACCCTCGGGTCACATTTGACCCTGCCCCAAGGGTCACATGTTTTACATAGACATGTATAGGGGAAAACTTAAAAAATCTTCTTCTCTGAAACTGCAAGAGCCAGAGGTTTAATATTTTGCATTTGCTATAAGCTTATGGTCCTTTACCAAGTTTGTTCAAATGGTGACCCTGGTGTCAAATTTTGCACCGCCCCGGGGGTCACAGTTTTACATAGACTTATATAGGAAAAAAAAATCTTCTCCTCTGAAACTACAATAGCCAGAGGTTTAATATTTTGCATTTACTATAAGATTAAAGTCCTTTACCAAGTTGGTTCAAATGGTGACCCTGGGGTCACATTTGGCCCCACCCCGGGGGTCACATGTTTTACATAGACTTGTATAGGGAAAAACTTAAAAAATCTTCTCTGAAACTGCAAGAGCCAGAGGTTTAATATTTTGCATTTTACTATAAGATTATGGTCCTTTACCAAGTTTGTTCTAATGGTGAACCTGGGGTTACATTTGGCCCCGCCCCAGGGGTCACATGTTTTACATAGACTTGTATAGGGAAAACTTAAAAAATCTTCTTCTCTGAAACTGCTTGAGCCAGATGTTCAATATTTTGCATTTGCTATAAGCGTATAGTCCTCTACCAAGTTTGTTCAAATGGTGATGCTAGGGTTACATTTGGCCCCACCCCAGGGGTCACATGTTTTACATAGACTTATACATATAGAGAAAAATTAAAAAAATCTTCTCTGAAACTGCTTGAGCCAGATGTTCAATATTTTGCATTTTCTATCAGCTTATGATCCTCTACCAATTTTGTTCAAATGGTGACTCTGGTGTCAAATTTGGCCACGCCCCGGGGGTCACAGTTTTACAAAGACTTATATAGGAAAAAAATTAAAAATCTTCTCTGAAACTACAAGGTTTAATATTTTGCATGTACTATAAGATTATGGTCCTTTACCAAGTTTGTTCAAATGGTGACCCTGGGGTCATATTTGGCCCCGCCCCGGCGGTCACAGTTTTATATAGACTTGTATAGGGAAAAATTAAAAAAAAATCTCTGAAACTGCAAGAGCCAGAGGTTTAATATTTTGCATTTACTATGCGCTTATGGTCCTTTACCAAGTTTATTAAAATGGTGACCTGCTCTGCCCCAGGGGTCACATGTTTTACATAGACTTGTATAGGGAAAAACTTAAAAAATCTTCTCTGAAACCAAAAGGCACACAGCTCTCATATATTACATGTAGCTCTGGGGTCAATTTGACAATTCACCAGAGGTTACACTCTAGCACCTTCATTTTGTCTTTGATCTTTACCAAACTTTGTCAGTGTCTTTATATCAATGTTGGTAAACAACAGAGGCCATATTTCTTGGACAATCTTAACCAAATTTGCACAGATTGTATATGATCAAAAGATTTCAAAGAAGTTCGATAATGGACAATTACTCAGGTGATCGATATAGGGCCATCTTGGCCCTCTTGTTAGCTCTACTGGCCAAGGGCCAGCAGAGCTTATGGGACGGTGTGTTGTCCGTCTTCCGTCGTCCGTCCGTCGTCCGTCGTCCGTTAACTTTTCTTCAAACGACTTCTCCTCAGAAACGGCTTGGCTAATTTTGACCAAACTTCACATGGATGATCCTTAGATGAATGCTTTTTAGATTTGTTAAAATTAGGTCAGCGCTACATCCAAGATGGCTGCCATTACCATATATGGTCGAAACCTTAAAAAATCTTCTTCTCCAGAACCTCTGGACAGATTTCACGGTTTTTCTTTTAAAATGATCGCCAACGCCTAGACTATCAAGATTGTTCAAATAAAGTCCCCGGGGTCAAAAATGGCCGTGCCCCGGGGGTCCAAAGTTTGTATATTGAGGTTTTGCATGTTTTTCATATAGACATATAGGAAAAAACTTTAAAAAATCTTCTTCTCTGAAACCACAAGGCACAGAGCTCTCATGTATTACATGTAGCATCAGCTTATGGTCCTCTGCTAAGTTTGTTCAAATGGTGACCCTGGGGTCAAATTTGTCCCCGCCCCGGGGGTCACAATTTTACATAGACTTATATAGGATTTTTAAAAAAAAAAAATCTTCTCGGAAACTACAACAGCCGGAGGTTTGATATTTTGCATTTACTATAAGCTTATGGTCCTTTACCAAGTTTGTTCAAATGGTGACCCTCGGGTCACATTTGGCCCCGCCCCAAGGGTCACATGTTTTACATAGACATGTATAGGGAAAAACTTAAAAAATCTTCTTCTCTGAAACTGCAAGAGCCAGAGGTTTAATATTTTGCATTTGCTATAAGCTTGTGGTCCTCTACCAAGTTTGTTCAAATGGTGACCCAGGGGTCACATTTGGCCCCACCCCGGGGGTCACAGTTTTAGATAGGCTTGTATAGGCAAAAATGAAAAAAAATCTTCTTCTCTGGAACCACATGGCACAGAGCTCTCATGTATTACATGTAGCATCAGCTTATGGTCCTCTACTAAGTTTGTTCAAATGCTGACCCTGGTGTCAAATTTGTCCCCGCCCCAAGGGTCACAGTTATACATAGACTTATATAGGATCTTTTTTTTTAAAAATCTTCTTCTCGGAAACTACAAGAGCCAGATGTTTGATATTAAACATTTATTATAAGCTTATGGTCCTTTACCAAGTTTGTTCAAATGGTGACCCTGGTGTCACATCTTGCCCCGCCCCGGGGTCACAGTTTTACATAAATGCTTGTATAGGGAAAAACTGAAAAAAATCTTCTTCTCTGGAACTGCAACAGCTTAAGGTTTAATATCTTGCATTTGCTATAAGTTTATGGTCCTTTACAAAGTTTGTTCAAATTGTGACCCTCGGGTCACATTTGACCCCGCCCCAAGGGTCACATGTTTTACATAGACATGTATAGGGAAAAACTTAAAAAATCTTCTTCTCTGAAACTGCAAGAGCCAGAGGTTTAATATTTTGCATTTGCTATAAGCTTATGGTCTTTTACCAAGTTTGTTCAAATGGTGACCTATTGGTCATATTTGGCCCCACCCTGGGGGTCAGTTTTACTTAGGCTTGTTTTGGCAAAAGCTTTTTTTAGTTTTTTTTTAGTTTTTAATTTGATTTTTTTTTTTTTTTTTTTTTTTCAATTGCAATTTTTTTTATTTATTTTTTTTAGTTTTTTAGTTCTACTGATCAGAGATCAGCAGAACTTATGCCGTGGTGCGGCGTCCGTCGTCCGTCCGTCCGTCTGTCCGTCTGTCCGTCCGTCCGTCCGTCTGTCCGTTAACTTTTATTTGTAGCGACTACTCCTCTGAAACTACTGGATGGATATTCATAAAACTTTATAGAAATGTTGCCCATGAAGTCTAGTTGATCCTAGCAAAAATTCATGTTGATGTGAAATCCAAGATGGCCGCCAAAGCTAAAAATAGATTTTCAAAATACAAGTTTGTAGCGACTACTTCTTGAAAACTATAAGTGATATTGATATGGGACTTTTTCTAAAATGATCAGCATGACATGATGTTGGTCCTTATCAAAAATCGTTTTGATTCGACGTAAACGTGGCTGCCAGCGGCCATCTTTGTTTACATAGAGTTATATAGTAAAAACTTGTAGCGACTACTCCTCTGAAACTACTTGGCGGATTTTCATGAAACTTTACAGGAATGTTGCTCTTTATGTCTAATTGATCCTAGCAAAATTTCAGGTCGGCCGGAAATTCAAGATGGCCGCCATGGCTAAAAATAGATTTTCAAAATACAAGTTTTTAGCGACTACTTCTTGAAAACTATAAGTGATATTGATATGGGACTTTTTCTAAAATGATCAGCATGACATGATGTTGATCCTTGTGGAAAATTATTTTGATTCGACGTTAAACATGGCTGCCAGTGGCCATCTTTGGTTACACAGAGTTATATAGTAAAAACTTGTAGCGACTACTCCTCTGAAACTACCTGACGGATGTTCATGAAACTTCACAGGAATGTTGATCTTGATGTCTAGTTGATCCTAGAAAAATTTCAGGTCGGCCGGAAATTCAAGATGGCCGCCACAGCTAAAAATAGATTTAAAATAAATAAGTTTGTAGCGACTACTTCTTCAAAACTATAAGAGATATTGATATGGGACTTTTTCTAAAATGATCAGTATGACATGATGTTGGTCCTTGTCGAAAATTGTTTTGATTTGACGTTAAACATGGCTACCAGCGGCCATCTTTGTTTACATAGAGTTATATAATGAAAACTTGTAGCGACTACTCCTCTGAAACTACTAGACGGATTTTCATGAAACTTCACAGGAATGTTGCTCTTAATGTCTAATTGATCCTAGCAAAATTTCAGGTCGGCCAGAAATTCAAGATGGCCGCCACGGTTAAAAATAGATTTTCAAAAAACAAGTCTGTAGCGACTACTTCCTGAAATCAAAATCAATCAGTAGAGCTTCAAGGTCATTGACCTCTTGTTTTAGTTTTTAATTGTTCCAATTTTTTTTTTTTTTTTTTTTTTTTTTTATTTTTTTTTTTTTTTTTTTTTATTTATTTATTCATTGGTTTTTAATTATTTTTTTTTTTCTATTTTTTTTTTTTTTCCCCTTTTTTTTTTTTTTAATTTTTTCATTATCTTTTTAATTACTTGACACTTACTTTAAAATTTCTTGTCGGCGCTACTCATCCTAAATGCCTTGTTGAATTTCGACGAAACTTGGCAGGAAGCATCGGTAAGATGTCTAGTTGTGCATATCACGCTTTTGTTCCAGTTCGCTGATTTTTGACGGAGTTATGGCCCTTTGACATTTTTATTTTAAATTTCTTGTCGGCGCTACTCCTTAAACGGCTTGTTGGATTTCTACGAAATTTGGCAGGAAGCTTCAGTATGATGTCTAGTTGTGCACAGCGCGGTATATCAATGAAATCCTGGACAATTTCGAAAACTAGCTAGATCTTGTTAGTAATAACAGAGTTATGGCCCTTGATTTGTTGAAAAATGCTATATTGTATTTTTCTTTGTTAAATCTATAGGAGAAGAGAGCTCTATCTAGCTATATCTATCTAAATCTATAAAAGCTGTTTTGGCCAGTAGAGCGTCCACAGGCCCTCTTGGGCATCTTGTTTTGTTTTTTTGTTTTTGTTTGATTATTCTTTTTTTTTACCTTTTTTTTTTTTTTATCTTTATTTTTTTAGCCTTATGTTGGACCAATTGGACCAGTAACAGAGAAGTTATCGCTCTTGATTTAGTTAAAAATGCTATATTTTGCCTCGTTTATACGGTAGGGCCTTCATTTTTCATCTGATCTTTACCAGATTCTTTAGTTATGGCCCTTGATTTAGTCAAAAAGCTGTTTGCCCGAAACTTTCAAAAAAACGTAAATGGCAGTCACTCGCTTCATTGATGTTATAAGAGCCGTGTTAGCCAGTAGAGCGTCCATAGGCCCTCTTGGGCCTCTTGTTTTATTAGCTCTACTGATCAGAGATCAGCAGAGCTTATGCCGTGGTGCGGCGTCTGTCTGTCCGTCTGTCCGTAAACTTTTATTTGTAGCGACTTCAGAGCTGAAACTACTGGATGGATATTCATGAAACTTTACAGAAATGTTGCCCATAAAGTCTAGTTGATCCTAGCAAAAATTCATGTTGATGTGAAATCCAAGATGGCCGCCAAAGCTAAATATAGAGTTTTAAAATACAAGTTTGTAGCGACTTCTTCTTGAAAACTATAAGTGATATTGATATGGGAATTTTTCTAAAATGATCAGCATGACATGATGTTGATCCTAGTCAAAAATCGTTTTGATTCAACGTTAAACATGGCTGCCAGCGGCCATCTTTCTTTACATAGAGTTATATAGTAAAAACTTGTAGCGACTACTTCTCTGAAACTACTTGGCGGATTGTCATGAAACTTTACAGGAATGTTGCTCTTGATGTCTAATTGATCCTAGAAAAATTTCAGGTCGGCCGGAAATTCAAGATGCCCGTCACAGCTAAAAATAGATTTTTAGCTCTACTGATCAGAGATCAGCAGAGCTTATGCCGTGGTGCGGCGTCCGTCCGTCCGTCCGTCTGTCCGTCCGTCCGTCTGTCCGTTAACTTTTATTTGTAGCGACTACTCCTCTGAAACTACTGGATGGATATTCATAAAACTTTACAGAACTGTTGCCCATGAAGTCTAGTTGATCCTAGCAAAAATTCATGTTGATGTGAATTCCAAGATGGCCGCCAAAGCTAAAAATAGATTTTTTAAATTCAAGTTTGTAGCGACTACTTCTTGAAAACTATAAGTGATATTGATATGGCCTTTTTCTAAAATGATCAGCATGACATGATGTTGGTCCTTGTCGAAAATCGTTTTGATTTGACGTTAAACATGGCTGCCAGCGGCCATCTTTGTTTACATAGAGTTATATAATGAAAACTTGTAGCGACTACTCCTCTGAAACTACTAGAAGGATTTTCATGAAACTTTACAGGAATGTTGCTCTTGATGTCTAAATGATATTAGCAAAATTTCAGGTCGGCCGGAAATTCAAGATGGCCGTCACGGTTAAAAATAAATTTTCAAAATACAAGTTTGTAGCGACTACTTCTTGAAAACTATAAGTGATATTGATATGGGACTTTTTCTAAAATGATCAGCATGACATGATGTTGGTCCTTGTCAAAAATCGTTTTGATTCGACGTTAAACGTGGCTTCCAGCGGCCATCTTTGTTTACATAGAGTTATATAGTAAAAACTTGTAGCGACTACTCCTCTGAAACTACTTAGCGGATTTTCATGAAACTTTACAGGAATGTTGCTCTTAATGTCTAATTGATCCTAGCAAAATTTCAGATCGGCCAGAAATTGAAGATGGCTGCCACAGTTAAAAATAGATTTTTAAAAAATAAGTTTGTAGCGACTACTTCTTGAAAACTCTAAGTGATATTGATATGGGACTTTTTCTAAAATGATCAGCATGACATGATGGTTATCCGAGTCGAACATTATTTTGATTCGACATTAAACATGGCTGCCAGTGGCCATCTTTGTTTACATAGAGTTATATAATGAAAACTTGTAGCGACTACTCCTCTGAAACTACTTGACGGATTTTCAAGAAACTTCACAGAAATGTTGCTCTTGATGTCTAATTGATCCTAGCAAAATTTCAGGTCGGCCGGAAATTCAAGATGGCCGCCATGGCTAAAAATAGATTTTCAAAAATCAAGTTTGTAGTCACTACTTCCTGAAATCAAAATCAATCAGTAGAGCTTCAAGGTCATTGACCTCTTGTTAAAAAATAAGTTTGTAGAGACTACTTCTTGAAAACTATAAGTGATATTGATATGGGACTTTTTCTAAAATGATCAGCATTACATGATGTTGATCCTAGTCAAAAATCGTTTTGATTCAACGTTAAACATGGCTGCCAGCGGCCATCTTTGTTTACATAGAGTTATATAGTAAAAACTTGTAGCGACTACTTCTCTGAAACTACTTGGCGGATTGTCATGAAACTTTACAGGAATGTTGCTCTTGATGTCTAATTGATCCTATCAAAATTTCAGGTCGGCCGGAAATTCAAGATGGCCGTCACAGCTAAAAATTGATTTTTAAAAAATAAGTTTGTAGCGACTACTTCTTGAAAACTATAAGTGATATTGATATGGGACTTTTTCTAAAATGATCAGCATGACATGATGTAGATCCTTGTGGAAAATTATTTTGATTCGACGTTAAACATGGCTGCCAGTGGCCATCTTTGGTTACATAGAGTTATATAGTAAAAACTTGTAGCGACTACTCCTCTGAAACTACTTGACGGATGTTCATGAAACTTCACAGGAATGTTGCTCTTGATGTCTAGTTGATCCTAGAAAATTTCAGGTCGGCCGTAAATTCAAGATGGCCGCCACAGCTAAAAATAGATTTAAAATAAATAAGTTTGTAGCGACTACTTCTTCAAAACAATAAGAGATATTGATATGGGACTTTTTCTAAAATGATCAGTATGACATGATGTTGGTCCTTGTCGAAAATCGTTTTGATTTGACCTTAAACATGGCTGCTTTGTTTACATAGAGTTATATAATGAAAACTTGTAGCGACTACTTCTTTGAAACAACCTGACGGATTTTCATGAAACTTCACAGGAATGTTGCTCTTAATGTCTTATTGATCTTAGCAAAATTTCAGGTCGGCCGGAAATTCAAGATGGCCGCCACGTTTAAAAATAGATTTTCAAAAAACAAGTCTGTAGCGACTACTTCCTGAAATCAAAATCAATCAGTAGAGCTTCAAGGTCATTGACCTCTTGTTATTATTTCCTTTCTTTCCCATGAAAAACCTTGGTTCATGGGTTCAGTTTTTCAAAGAAATAGTTCCAATTAATTTTTTATTTTTAGCTCGACTGATCAGAGATCAGCAGAGCTTATGCCTTGGTGCGGCGTCCGGCGTCCGGCCGTCTGAGTTTACAGGAGTGCCTTGTGTGTCTTTTTTAGCTCTACTGATCAGAGATCAGCAGAGCTTATGCCGTGATGCGGCTTCCGTCTGTCCGGCCGTAAACTTTTTTTTTTTGTAGCGACTACTCCTTTGAAACTACTGAATGGATTTTCATGAAACATTACAGAAATGTTGCCCATGAAGTCAAGTTGATCCTAGCAAAAATTCATGTTGATATGAAATCCAAGATGGCCGCCAAATCGAAAAATAGATTTTCAAAAAACAAGTTTGTAGCGACTACTTCTTGAAAACTATAAGTGATATTGATATGGGACTTTTTCTAAAATGATCAGCATGACATGATGTTGGTCCTTGCCGAAAATCGTTTTGATTCAGCAAAATTTCAGGTCGGCCGCCACAGTTAAAAATAAATGTTCAAAATACAAGTTTGTAGCGACTACTTCTTGAAAACTATAAGTGATATTGATATGTGTCTTTTCCTAAAATTATCAGTATGACATGATGTTGATCCTTGTCGAAAATTATTTTGATTCGACGTTAAACATGGCTGCCAGCGGCCATCTTTGTTTACATAGAGTTATATAATGAAAACTTGTAGCGACTACTCCTCTGAAACTACTTGACGGATTTTCATGAAACTTCACACGAATGTTGCTCTTGATGTCTAATTGATCCTAGCAAAACTTCAGGTCGGCCGGAAATTCAAGGTGGCTGCCACGGCTAAAAATAGATTTTCAAAAAACAAGTTTATGGCGACTACTTCTTGAAAACTATAAGTGATATTGATATGGGACTTTTTCTAAAATGATCAGCATGTCATGATGTTGGTCCTTGTCGAAAATCGTTTTGATTCGATGTTAAAAATGGCTGTCAGCGGCCATCTTTGTTTACAAAGAGTTATCTAGTAAAAACTTGTAACAACTACTCCTCTGAAACTACTTGACGGATTTTCATGACACTTTACAGGAATGTTGCTCTTGATGTCTAATTGATCCTAGCAAAATTTCAGGTCGGCCGGAAATTCAAGATGGCCACCATGACTAAAAATAGATTTTCAAAATTCAAGTTTGCAGCGACTACTTCTTGATAACTATAAGTGATATTGATATGGGACTTTTTCTAAAATGATCAGTATGACATGATGTTGATCCTTGTCAAAAATTATTTTGATTTGACATTAAACATGGCTGCCAGCGGCCATCTTTGTTTACATATGATAGAGTTATATAATGAAAACTTGTAGCGACTACTCCTATGAAACTACTTGATGGATTTTCATGAAACTTCACAGGAATGTTGACCTAGCTATCAAAAATCTGTCAGTAGAGCTTCAAGGTCATTGACCTCTTGTCTTGTTCATCTTTGTGAAGATCATCAGGAGAGCGATTCAGGATAATTTTGGGTCTCTTAATTAGTTTAAGTAAATTGTGTTTGGAAATCTGTATGTAAGCTAATCTGAATTGAATTGAATTGAATTGGATTTTATAGTCGCACCAACAGCTAAGGTCATATGGTGACTTTCCAGCTTCAACTGGTGGAGGAAGACCCCAGGTGCCCCTCCGGGCAATTTTCGTGCACGGGCGAGCACCTGGGTAGAACCACCGACGTTCCGCAAGCCAGCTGGATAGCTTCCTCACATAAAGATTCTTAGGCCCCTGAGGGATCGAACCTACAGCGGTGAGGGGCAAGTGATTGCAAGTCAGAGACTCTAACCACTCGGCCACGGACACCCCGTAAGCTAATCTGAACCACTGGACAGATTGGAATGAAGCTTCAAACATGACAGTTTAATCAGGTCTCGGAAAGTGACTGTTTTTGTAATGTTGTCATATTTTGTCGGTAGACCTTTCTGGAAAAATGTTTGATCCTAAAAATATGGAAAGCACCCCACGAGCACACACAGTTTGTTGGCTGATGATGCGTGACTGTTAATTAGCCATTGTAATATAAAAAAATATATAAACTGTGCTCGAGGTTATGCTCTATATTTCCATTTAGAGCCTTCAGACTTAATGTTAATGAGTTTTAATAATGATTCAATCCATTTGTAGCTTGTAGCTAAAAACAAATAGGGGCTGGCGTGGCGCAGTCGGTAGCGCGGCGTATTTGTAACCGGAGGCCCCGGGTTCAATCCTCCGTGGTGCCACTAAGTTCCGTCGGTGTGTTCTTGGGCAAGACACTTTACCTTAGCCTCATCCGTCGGATGGGGACGTAAACCGGGCAGTCCTGTGTATCGGTCTATCCTCCGAGCACGTTAAAGAACCATAGGAATCTATTCGATAATAAGAGTAGGGCAGGTTCCCGGATTCCTATGTATACTTCCCCTCTCTCTGGGGCAGCTCTAAATAACCTATACTGTGTTAATGAGCCGTTAAACAACATTCAATTCAGTTGTAGCTAAAATAGATATTCAAAATATATACATTCAAAACTTCAATTGAGACTAATTTTGCCTCTTGTTATATCCCACCTAGTCCTTTCATGTTAAAAGTGTTTGCAATTAGCTCTATTCGCAGAGCAGTTTCACAAATGATCTTGACCTTGACTTAATAAACGTTTTATTTCTCTGTTTGATGTAAAGCTTTCCCATTTAGTCAATTTTCAGCTCAACTTGTCATAATAAATCATACAAATGACCTTGACTTTTACATACCATTAACCTTGTAAATTTCAGGTTAAGTTCTTGCATTTAGGTCTATTTCTCGAGAACTGTATTCACTAGATGAAACCAACTTGGATCATAGTTGTTATGGTTATTAGGTAGTAAAACAGTTACACAACGCACGTCTGCAACTTGACCTGGATGTTACAGGTCGTTAATCTAGAACTAGCTCTATTTCTCAGGAAAGACATGAGGTTGATCAACCAAACTTTGTTTTATTTGGTGATATTGTAACTAACTAGTTTGTGGACTAGTTATACAATTTATTTCAAATCTTTTGCATGTTTCAACACAATGTAAGCGAGACATTTAATTCGAAATTGTTTTGCAAATTAGGATGTTAATTGGTGCAGTACGTTTTAAGAGGTAGTTGTAACATAGCTCTAATAGTTTTCCTTTGTTCCTGTTTATGATATAATTTTCATAAATGTGAAGACCGTGCAGTAACTGCCGGTATATTTCAGCTTGGGTAATTGTTACCAAATCTTCTCCAAACGTGATCACATTGTATATGGAAACAAAGTCTTGGCCAAGTTTGATAATAGCCTCATCGCCTCAGTAATTCCAGAGTTATACCTTTTGGAATATTAAAAAAATCACGAAATTATTGTTGTCCTGACTATTACATGAGTAGTTGTTATTTAATCGGCCCCAAACTTGGTCAAATTGTATATGGGCATAATGTCTCAACCAAGTTTGATTTTCAGCCCCATCGCCTCGGTAATCCCAAGAGTTTTACTTGTACATCCGCCCAGCCGGCCACCGTTGTGAACCAATAGTGGGGGCATCAATGGATACAGTTGTAATTACTCTTAATAATTCTTGTAATTTATCGATAGTGTTAATTTACCACACTGTACATAATTTATCGATAGTGTTAATTTATCACACTGTACATAATGTATTTTATGACAGTAACACAAGGTATTATATTTCCTCAGATGACGAAGACGCATTTAAAGGCACTGACACTAGCACAATGGAGCAGTTCAGAGCACGTGTTGGCAGTATCGTGCGTAAATGTTCCTTAGGGAGCAATGGCAGCCGTGAAACCCTCAGTAAGTATGATTTCCAAGACAGCATGTCGTTGAATATGAAGACATTATTTTGTATTAAGAAAATTGTAGTTAGTTTAGATCACTTGTACATTATGAATGTAGTAGTTATTTTAGTTTACTTGTACGTTATGTTATAGAGACAGCAGGAGAATTTATTTTTTTTCGATTTTCCTCAGATATGTATAAAAAGGTGTGATGAGCTTTCATAGTCTTATAAATCCTTTGTATTGTACAAGCCTTGTTCTTTTTGGTTATTAAGTATGAACATCTTTCAAAATTAAATATTTTTTGTGTCGCCTGCGTAGCATGGCAGACACTTAGGGATCAATGTCTGTCATCTGTCGTCCATCACACTTTAACCCGCAACCTAACCTTGGTCATAACTTGAAAGTATTTTACCTATATTCATAAAACTTCACACACATCTTCACTCAAGGAATGTCGTTAAACATGACCAATGACTTTCATTTTAGCAGTGTTATGCCCCTTTTCATAAAACTTAACCTGCAACCTAACCAAGCTCATAACATGGCAGGCGACACAAGTGTTCCATGTAACACCCTTCTAGTCTATGTTATATTTAATAGTTGACTTTCACCGTGTATCTTTTATTTCAGCTACAGTTGGATCGTCTGCAGGACTGCTGATGGTGAGCGAATCTCTAAATTCTGATTCCCTGTCACAGAGCATGGGCCCATCAGTTGGTAATGTCGGGCTCAGTGTGGCAGCCAATAGAAAACGTCACAAGAGTGCCGGTGACCATCAAATGAAGACTCGCTCCAACAGTTTGTTTGCCAACTGGAGACTCCGCCACATGAGTGGGGAGGAAAGTGTGGGCATGGACCTGAAGTTTTCTGAGCTAATGGCAAAAGAGGAACAAGAGAAATTACTAGAAAAAATTGGTAGTAGTGATGAGGTGTCACCGAGTACCGACATGCAGGATATTTCAGAAGAGATTAAGGATAGTGGGGTGGCGTTGGATGAGAGTGAAATTATCAGTGAATGTCTGTGCACAGAAAATATGGATAGTGAAGACATGTTTAGTAAGCATGATCGGGAAAACTTACAGACTTTTATGAATAGTAAAGAGACAGAGGAAAAGAGTGATAATTTATTGATTAACTGCAGTAGCAGTCAGGAAAGAGAAGACATGGGTATAATTGAGGATAATAAGAGTGAAACTGGGAGTTTTGAAGTCAAACACATCTAGTCATTACATTCCGTCCAACTCCAAGTGACAGAGAATAGATCCCTTGGGTCTGTTATTGAAGATAAACCACCAGAGTTGCTTTCTCTCTGAAAGTTTGTCCTCCAAACTTTCGCCTACAAAATCTGGAGAAAAAGGTGTTCTTACAAGACCATTTGAGGAGGATGTGAAGTCAGAAAGTGAAAAAGAAAAACCTATCTTTTAGAGAGTGCAATATTGCTTTGACTTCAGATAAAGAAGAACTAAGCAGGGTAGATAACTCAAGTGACAAAACGCCAACAAAGGTCATGTCCCCTATTGATAATGTGAAGAAATCACTGTTTAAAATTGAAAGACAAATAGTTTCCCTGAAAATCTTGGGAATGCTTTAAAGGGCAGTACTAATAGAGGGGAAAGAAACGACACGGATCACATAGGTGAAGTTGCCTCACTAGGAAGATCAAGTTCCTCACTGCACGACCCACAGATCTGAGTCATTAGGTACCCCTAAAAGTGATTTCCGACTCTTTCGCGAATGGAAGTTTTAGAGGCCACAAAGAAAGTTCAGTGGAATGCTCAAATTTGCCACAGGTGCTGTAGCTAACAAACTCTCCGAAATTAAGCTGTCAATGACCCCAAGTAAGTTGGGATCTAATACCTCCCTGACACCCTCGTATGACGATGTAGATTCAGGAGATGAAGGTAGTTACCATGGTAATGAGTCCTCGAAGAAAGAAAAACAGCATGGACTTGCACAGAAGTGAGGATAGACTAGACAGACGAGTATTAACGGAACTGCTCTCGCATCAGGTAACTTGCTGGTTACGTGTAGGTAGGTAGTCTGTTGCAGTCATAGTTGATTGAGATCTGTTAATTTCCAGAAAAACATAGTTTTCAAGGGTACGGATCTGTAGCCGGTCACACTTTTCAGTCAAATTGTGTCGAAACTTATCCTCTGGAGCATTTTCATCCAAAATCATTCAAGGTATCTGTCATGTAACAAGCAAGCCAAGTGTTTAGGTTTCAGTCATATAGCAAGCAACCTTGTGGTCATGTGTTGCCTTTTTTTTAATACATGGCATTTCTATATTTTCCAGAGACAGCAACACTAAAACTGTTCAAGGTATCTGCATGAACATGCTACACCTCTTGTGGTACCTTTAACCATATATCAAATATTTATGACATTTCTACGGAGACATGAGTACATTTTGACATTAATTTGGTTTCCAAATCTGCATGTTACTCCAAAACTATTAAATGTGGTACACAGATCAACCGCCATTATGATTATTTAATGAACTTTCTGCGTGCATACGAGGGGTGTTCGAAAACTTTTGCAAATGACACGTTTCTTCCGAGATATTAATTAAAAGTCGATAATTTTTTTTTGTCTAGTTATATTCGAAATATTCCCCTTTAGCCAGAACACATCGTTTCAATCTTTTAATCCACTTTTTGAAACAATTTTCATACTCATCTTTGGGTACACCCATAGAAACTGGGAGAACTGCAGACCCCAATGCACTTTCTGGACCTATATCTCCTACCAGATAGGTGTTTTTGTCAATTTCGGAAGAGGAAAAAATCGCACGGGGCCAGGTCTGGGCTGTAGGGAGGGTGCGACAATACATTGACCTTTTCAGACTTCAAAAACTGTGCTACAGTTGAGGATTTGTGGGCTGGAGCATTTGTCATGTAACAAATGGACATGCTGGAGACCGGTTTTTGGACGTACTTTTCAGAACCACATTCTTATAGAAGCTACCAGTGACACACCCCTACCTTTTGGAACAGCAATTTGCATGAGTGGCCCAGAATTTCTGAAGAAAATGGCGTATAACACCTTCTTTGCTGTCAGTGTTCGTTTAGCAATACGTTGGCCTTTTGGCAATGTTTCAGAGCCCATATCCTGTTATCAACTTTTCGCTTGGGCTCATAAAAATGACCCATGTCTCATCACCAGTTATGAGACTATCAAACACCTTTTTCTGATATTTTGGGTACTTCTTCAGCAGTTGCTTTGCCATTTGCACCCTCGTTACGTTTCTGCTCATCGCGTGAGCAAATGGGGGATCCAGCGGGAGCATTTATCTTCGTAAGCTTAAGAATTTTCTTCAGAATGAAGTGGACAGATGCTAAACCCAAGTTTGTCATTTGTGCCAGCTGTCTGACAGTGAAACGCGCATCTTTCTCAATAATGGACTTGATCTTATTAATGTTAGATTTGGTACTGCAGACCTGGGTCTTCTGAATAAGGGGCATCTTTGACTGATTCCTGACCGGAACTGAATTTTGTAAACCACCTATAAACTGTGGAAAATGACATTTGTTTATCCCCATAAACAACACCATATCTCATCATGTATGAACTCCCACACACCCCAACCTCCTTTTCCCATAACACTAACCTACCCTTATTTCCGCAACATTTTCTCTTCGATCTAACCCTATTCACACTCATAGACTATGAATACACCTGATAGCAAACTCCCAATCCGCCTCTCCCCTTAAATATTCAAACCATAACAACAAACACCCCCCAATCTCCCTATCATCACCCTACCACTAAACTACAATTAAAATACCATATACCCCACCCTATCAATATCAAAACACACAATCCCCCCCCCCCCCCCCCCCCCCCCCCCCCCCCCCCCCCCCCCCCCCCCCCCCCCCCCCCCCCCCCCCCCCCCCTCCCCGCCCCCCCCCCCCCCCCCCCCCCCCCCCCCCCCCCCCCCCCCCCCCCCCCCCATTCCCTTCACCCCCCCCCCCCCCCCCCCCCCCCCCCCCCCCCCCCCCCCCCCCCCCCCCCCCCCCCCCCCCCCCCCCCACTACAAAGTCCCTCACCCCCCCCCCCCCCCCCTCCCCCCCCCCCCCCCCCCCCCCCCCCCCCCCCCCCCCCCCCCCCCCCCCCCCCCCCCCGCCCCCCCCCCCCCCCCCCCACCCCCCCCCCCCCCCCCCCCCCACCCCCCCCCCTTTTTTTTATCACACCCCCCCCCCCCCCCCCCCCCCCCCCCCCATTCTGAGTATACATGTGCGTTTGCCAAATTAGTTTTTCGCGAACACCCCTCGTCATCTATAGAAACAAGTAGAACTCAAAATGTGAGGTATGTTTCTGAAAACTGCTACACACATCTCATGCCTAGATGTCATGAAGCTTCTGCTATATGTGCCATATAAACAACACTATATGTCCTAGGGACCATTTCTACTATATGTGCCATGATAACAACTATATGTCATAGGGACCTCTCTATATATTGCCAATATAAATCAACCTATATGTCATAGTGACTTCTTGCCCTAATGTCTATGCGCATATAAACAACCTAGTGTCATGGAGGCTCTTCCTGTATTTATGTGCCATATTGAGAACAAAACTATGATGTCTCCATAGGGCCTATGTTTCGATAGGCGCATATTAAACAAACTAGATTGTCTTAGGGGCCTTTGTCTATATGTGTTACATATAAACAACTT
>JAWPHD010019096.1:0-37079 GCA_037043455.1 Cyrtodaria siliqua
GCATTTAATTCAACATGTTTCCAAGTTTATGGTAGTTCCACGATGATTGCACTGACTATGTGGCCTCCTTGACCGGGCTAATGAGCATTCACCAGGAAGGGGTTAACTTGACAGTTTTGTTAGACACAATGACTTTGCTTTTAATGTGTCTGCCATATCGCGAGATGCGCTTATCAGTACTTTTATTTATAAAAGTGTATTGTTTTAACACATTTGTGACATTTGAAGAGGCATTTTATCCTTACGCCACTTTGGCGGGAAGTGAACTTTCACTTTGACACCGTGAGAAATTTTCTTTTGTTTTAAGAAGGTGTCTTCGGTTTCTACGGTAAATGGCATTATGATAATCATCTTTTGTCATAGCCGAGTAGGATCGCTCGTTATGCTTTTTAACTACGACAGCAGGTTTTCACAATTTATTAGATGTTGGATTCTTACTGTGTCTCCAATTGACAAGGGGTTCAGAGGTTTTGCATTCCTGTCATAAAACCGTTTCCCTTTCATTTTCTTTGACATAATATTCTGTCGAATTTGACCTGTGTTGGGGACTCTGGGGACAAACTTTTCCTTAACTACAGGTAAAACGGAACTTATTTGTCTCCCCATGAGTAGTTCTGCTGGGGAATACCCAATATCTAGAAGGGTGGCACGGTATTAAAGTAATCCGATCAGAGGATACTATTATCGGCCTTTACTTGTGCAAATATGCGTTTGACAGTTTGGACAGATTTTTCACTCAGTCCATTTGATTGCGCGTATTTTGGAGAGGAGGTAATGTGATTAATGTCCCATGAGAGTGCAAATTCACTAAATTCTTTGGAGCTATAGCAGGACCCACTGTCCGAGATTGTACGTTCTGGCATGCCTAAGCGCGAGAATGTTGACCTCATGTGATTTATTACAGTGCTACTCTTTAGTTTGTAATCTGAACAACTTCGTTGTAGCGACTGAAATAATCGACCATCAGTAGAAATTCCTCATTGTCCCATGTAAACAAATCGGTGCCGATAGTTTGCCATGGATACGTGGGAACCTCATGTGGTATGAGGGGTTCCTTGGGGTTTGAATTTCAGTGCTCAATGCAGTTTGAGCTTTTTCATACCATTTCAGTTATGTCTTTTGAGATTCGTGGCCAAAACATGACGTCACGAGCTCTCCTTAGACATAGCTCAATTCCGATGTGACCAGTGTGTATTTTGTCAAGCAGTTTGACCTGAGTGCTTGAGGAATGACTATCTTTTTCCCTTTCATGATTAACAACTGATAATAGATCACGGACATTCCAGTAATCATAGATTTGTACGGGACATTGTTTTCTTAGATGGGACCAACCTTGGAGATTCACTTCACTGAGGCAATGTGCTCAGTTTGAGCCTTTATTTTCTCTATTTTACCATCACTCACAGGTAAACGGACAGTACAGTGTGCACATGTAAATCCATACCTTCGGACAGGTCGGGGTACGTGTCTTCAAGTGGCTTACGTGACAGTGTGTCGGCGACAGGTATGCTCTTACCTGGAAGGTGATTTAGGTTAAGGTCATAGCGTTGCAACTGAAGCATCATGCGTTGCAAGCGAGGGGTTTCTTCATTATATAAATGAGTGGCAAATGATCCGTTTGCACTTCAACTCTGCGCGCATAAACATATTGATGAAAGCGTTTGCAGCCGAAAAGTATTGCGACCATTTCCTTCTCTATTTGCGCATAGTTTATCTCTGTCCGTGTCAGGGATTTGGACGCATAAGCAATCGGCTTATTGTCTTGTAGGAGGGTCGCTCCTAGTCCGAATTTGGAAGCTTCAACCTGTAATGTCTGCGGTTTAGTCATCTCATAATATGACAGAACAGGTCCTGGTGACCTTGTAAGGATTTCCTTGACTTTTTGAAAGGCGTTTGGTTGGGGCTCGTCCATGCAAATTCTACATTCATGGCTAACAAAGAGCGTAAGGGGCCTGTAACCTCGGCTAAGCTAGGTGCGAATGTTGACAGATAATTTTTCATGCCAAGAACGGTTTCGAGCTCAGCGCGGTTTCGCGGCTGATCCATGTCGTTAATGGCGGACACCTTGGAGGGGTCAGGTTTGAGTCCGTTGGACGTCAGTATTGAACTTCTGTGACACCAACAACAAGTTTGTCAATATTAAGTCTAATTCCCTTTTCATGGGTACGTTGCAGAACATTAAGCAAGTTTTGGTCATGTTCTTCACGTGTATGTCCGTACATAAGAATGTCGTCTACAATGGCGACGATTCCTGACAAACCTTCATAGCATTCATCGATCATGCGTTGGAATTCGTCCTGGAGCTCTTAAGGCCAAATGCAAGGCGCTTAAAGCGATACCGTCCAAATGGGGTATTAAATGTAGTCAGAAACGACGAAGTTTCAGAGAGCTTGATGGTCCAGTATCCAGATCGAGCGTCTAATTTTGAGAAAAACTTAGCGCCACGCATAGGGTATTGAGGGCGAATTATTGCCTTATTTAGGTTTTTCGGGTCGAGGCATACCCTGAGGTCGCCTGACGGCTTCTCAAAAACGACCACTATTGGAATTGACCCATTTTGTTGGAGTTGTGACTTTCACTATTATTTCATCTTGTTCCATGCGATCTAATTCCGTTTTGAATTTGTCACGCAGTGCGACAGGAACTCGACTAGGTGGGGTACATTCGTGTCAATCTTAATGTCACACTCACCGGAGTCTTGACCTATGCCTTTGAACAAATCAGTATACTAAGCAAGTATGACTTCCTTATTCAAGGAATGCATGTCGTCTGTCTGTCTGGGAGACGCGTCCTTATCAATGGAGTACACTAACTTAATCAGTCCCAAGTCAATACATGACCGTAAATCTGGAATTGCTGGTGACTTTGTCTTTACAATGTAAAAGTCAGTAGTACGCATGTACTCGTCGTACTTGCAGGGAAGGGAGCAATAACCTAGTGTGTTAAGTTTACTGCCGTTATATGCAGTCAACTCTACGGGTTGTTTTTTTAGGGGCATGACTACACCTAATGTGTTGTAAATATTAAGTGGAGCTTTTGCTTACCTCAGTTGCCACAAATGACTGATTATTCCTAAATTTAGAATACACAGAGTCAATGTAATATTCCGAATTCGCGAGATTGTCAGACACTTCGTTCACTGAGTTTGTCGACACATCTTGAGGAAATGGTTACATTTTTTGCAATTGTTACATTGTTTTCCGTGTGCAGGGCACTTGTTTTTAGTGTTCGTATATACACAATTGTCACATTTCGTTGTTTTCGTCGGCTGTCCCTTTTGTCTCTGATCGAGTTCGGTGCAGGTCTCATCGGCTGTCCCTTTTTCGGTGCAGGTTCTGATCCTCTTTGTGGACGCTGCTGGTAGCGGTTGATGGCGTGAACATCTGGTGCGGCGGAAGTTGATGATGCCATTGTTCTCAGCTGTTCTTGAGAGTACTAAAAATTTTGGCATATCTGGATGCTTTGTCCATTGTCAGTACTGCTCCTTCGTTTATGAGACGTTCTTTTATTTTCGTAAATTTTTCTCCAAATACGATTCTATCACGGATCATGTCGTCGGCGTCATTGAACTGACAGTCAATAGCCAACAATTTCAATTGTGTTATGAATTGATCCACTGTGTTGCTTCCTTGGATTTTATTGTTAAATTTGAAGCGAGCGAACACAGGATTTAGCTTCGGCTGGACCTGTCTGGCAAATCGCTCACAAAGCGGAGTTAGGCGTTTTGCCTCCTCGTCAGGTATTGTCCAGGTATTAAAAAGGTCTCTACCGGTATCGCCAATCCATAAAAGGAGATATGTGATTTTCACTTCCTCTCATTTTTGCTTTAAGGGACCAGCAAAAATTAAATCACAATGTTGCTTGAATTGTTTACGCGTAATATTTTGTCGCCTGTTGTTATTTTTAACTCTATATTTTCATAACTAAGCACCAACGAAGCATCATTCATATGTGCACGTTTCTGTCGAGTTGTAATGAACATGACTTTGTTTTTTTACGTATTTAATAGCATTCCATTCTCTTTATACCATCTTTAAAGGTGGTCTAATGAATATTGTAGATTGTTTTCTAGAGTGATCTTATCTAATTGTACATCATACATTGTAGTGTCATCAGCATACACGTCTGTACTAATAGAAGTTTTACAAAGAGTTATAGGTAGATCGTTTATATATAATAAAAATAATAATGGCCCGAGTATGCTCCCTTCTGCAACGCCAAATGTTATAGGTTGATGGTCTGAGATAGTACCATTTATCGTAACATCTTGACTGCGGTTCGTAAGATATGACTGAAACCATGATATTATTAGATTGCTGCATCTGTAAAGCTTCAGTTTTTTAAGCAGTACATCATGATTCACCAAATCGAATGCTTTCCGAAAATCTACCATAACACATCCTACAAATTTTCCTTAATTTATTGCTTTCAACCATTTATCAATTAAACGTATTAAAGCTGTTTCGGTCGAGTGGCCTGATCTAAAACCACTTTGAGATTGATATAATAATTTATAGTAATTCAGAAATGATGTCAACTTGATACTCACATACTTTTCAATTAGCTTTGATAATATAGGTAATATAAAAATTGGACGGTAATTGTTAACTTTATCTTTACAACAACTCTTAAAGAGCTTGCTTGCTTCCAAGTGGTTCGACATATACCACTGGATAAACCTTTATTTATTATATATGTGATAATTTCGGATATAATAATAGCTGATAATTTAAGTAAACGAGGACCAATACTATCTAGCCCCGTTGCTTTTGATATATCAAGCGAAGATAAAAACTTTCTCACAAAACTTTCCTCAATATCAGGAATGGTAAATTCAATATCACTTGGCACTTTAGAATCGATATATGTTTTGAGATCATCAAAAGTTGAATCTTGAATATTTTCCTGCAATTTTGACGCAACAGTTACAAATAATCGTTAAAAGTGTTTGTCATCAGATATTAATTGATTATTTTTGTTAACACTTAAAATGGTTTCTACATTTCCCTCTTTATTTGATGTCCCATATTCTTTGAATATTTTCCATACAGTTCGAGGATCATTCTTCCCTTTTTCTATTTTCGATTTATATGTTTCTATTTTGGCAGTTTGTATCATTGAGGTGACTGTAATTCTTAGAATGTTATATCTGTCAAAATTTTCATATATATGTATATTTATTTATTTAATCAAAATAGCAGTAAGTTAAAACTTTACTATAAGACTTAGATGCATTTTTGCCACATTTGGTATATTTAACTTTAATAAAAGTTTGTCTTCGTGTCGTGCTCGGCCGTTTCCAAACGTCCATTATCATACTCTTTTTCAATACTGTAACATATATTGATATGTCACAGACTGTACATGACTACATGTAGTAGCCCTGGTTAGGTTTCTGCGAGGGGATAGGTGGAAGGGGTTGCAATTAAAACATGGCGTTGGGAAGAGGGGCAGTAAAACAGTTGTAATAACGTGATATGGGGCGGTGTGTGTGTGTGTGTGTGTGTGTGGAGAGAGAGGATGTAGCATCTGTCAACCTGAGAGGTGGGGGAGGGGGAATGGGGTAATTAACAAGTTCAGTTTTCCAGGTGCCTCTTTGTCATGACATACGGTAAGTAGCATATAAATTCAGTACACAAATTATAGTGTAAACAAGGGTAGGTGGGGTCAAAATTAAGTTTGTTTTTTGCGAGGCTTAGCGGATGACTAACAGAAGCATATGTTTTCATTCTACCTAACCACATATGAGAACATATAAAACAAGTAATAAAAAAACAACATTCGATTCATATTCCACGTCTTAAGTTATGAAAAATATGCACAGTAATTTGAGTATACCGTATTAAACCTACATGCTATTGCTACTCAACTATAGTCACTATATTTGTGGGGATTCTAGTCCCCCGGACCTATGTTGGGACCACCTTGTTGACACATTCCAACATAATCTATGGATAAATTGATTAAGCACGTTAATCACATACATGTACCTACAGATTCATTAACTGCAACGACTCTTTCGGATAACTATAGACTGGATACTCTGGTCACCCGGACCTCTGTTAAGTGTCGAACACTGACAAATAGGATATTATTGGAGCTGATGGAGTCATTGTCGTATCGGGTACTACACAAAGGCACCGGGGTACATTTTTTGTAATTAATGTTCAGTAGGTGGGTATGTATATATATAGGTTTATAAGCGCGCTAGAATTGTCTCGCCGGAGAGCTATCTTTTATGGCGATATCGGTAGAGAGCGCGCTTCAAATGCAAAATGTCCAGAGCTCGAACCCCGCTGAGTGTCCTAATTTGTCATTTTAATTTCGGTCCGATTACACTTATGATGTATTGTCAGAGATCTAAGAAAGGGGTTTATTATGTATGTGTTGGGATGAAATAATAGCACCAGGTCTGTATAATGTATTATCAAAAGTCATAAAAACTCGTACAAAGAAACCGAGAATGTAAAAACGTGTTTCCATAAAACTCACATTTCCACGGAAACGACTATTTGATCGATGACCCTTCGGGGTAGGTCCGTACGGTGTTTTCGGAGAAGCACTGGAAGCAGCTAGAAACTTATTAAAGTTGACCCTAAAAGGCTAAATTCCTAAAACTTGTTTACAAATTTCTCGCATGTGGTACAGATTTTCATCCTGAATAGTAATGTAATCCATGATGGTTCAATGGACGCCGCCATTGTTTATTCCACGTGACTGAACCCATTTGACCGAAAAGTAGTACCCAAGATGGTACTGTCTATTTCTTTCCGAGATTATTTTTGAAAAAAATGGTAGAGGCAGTTCCGACTGCATTTCCAATGTGTCCCACCAGTCATTAAAAGGTCAAATCTTCAACGCATATAAAACCAAAAATAGACATTTTTTTATGGGCGGCCATTACCGTCAAAAATATGTTTTTAATAAATCATCCAGTCAAAGATGAATTAATTTACCGGTATTATATTTAATTCAATGTAACTTTAATTGATCCTCTACCTTTTTTGAAACCATCTAATCAAACTTAAAACAATTCGACTCTTTGTGAAATAATCCGGAGTGATTTTTCAATCCATCTAATTGAACTTGAAACGATTCAATGCAATGCTAAACAGTTCATTCAAAAATATAAATCAACTCAAGCGAATGTGAATCAATTTAAAAGTAACTCAGTCAGTTTACCGATACGTGAAACAATCTATAGGAAACTGAATTAATACAAGACCAAAGTTCTCAGATGAGTTAAACGAATCGGTGCATATTCGAACCATTCAGTCGAAATCGATTTAGTACGGTGATATTCGATTAGACCTTATTGAAAAGAATTTAAACATATGCTAAATGAATTAAGCTTGCATAAACATATCTAAAATACCGTTTTAACAACTAATCGATGATTATCAGAATCAATTTGACATAAAGACAAATGGCCGATACTGAACAGAATTAATACGATGTAAAGTGAATTAATTCGGTGCTTTCCCAAACAGTTGTGCGAGGGCGCCACTTGCACATATACTGAAAGGAAAAAGAAAAGCGACACCGGAATTTCCGCTATATATTGTATATACTGCACAGTTAATTCCAAGGAAATCCCAAGATGTTTCGTAAAAAAAAGGTTGCAGTTAGTTAGAGAAAGGACACAACTGTGATGTGGTAGACGTTTTAATCACAGTACACGTTGAAACAAGAAATTCATAAATATTGAAGTTCCTCTTTCAAAAATTGAGCCAGTTCAGTACTGTATTTAATTTAAAGAGTTTGCAAAATGTTGCATCCTAAGTTTGAGCCAATCGTGTATTCTGTCAGTAATGAAACTTTGCAGGAATACTATTTGCTGTGTTACGTGTTGTTTTAGTCTTTTTTCCGAAAGGAAAGATCTTACGTAGCCATGAACCATTCGATTAACAGCAGAATATTGTACATACAATATAGCGGAAATTCCCGTGTCGTGTTTCTTTTTCCTTTCGGTATACATAAGCTAGAAAAGTAACTTCGCTTGATAAGCATTCCATATCAGCTGCAACTGAATGCCCAATCAGCTGCAACTGTACGGAGTCATTAGTTGCATTCATCGACTTTTTTTTACTGTACACCTAGTTGTGACTATTTAGATCACCTGAGCTGAAGGCTCAATGTGATCTATTGGGATCACTCTTCGTCCGTCCGTCCGTTGTAAACTTTTTTTTTCAAACGACATCTTCTCTGAAACCGTTGGCTGGAATTCAACCACATTTGGTGCGAATCATCCTTATATGAACCTCTCTCCAGTTTGTTCAAATGGTGCACCTGGGGTCATAAAAATCTTCTTCTCCGAAACTACAAGACTCAGAGATCGGATATGTTGCATGTAGCATTGTGTTATGGTCCTCTACTAAATTTGTTCAGATGGTGACACTGGGGTCATAAATGGTCGGGCCTCGGGGGTCGCAAGTTTTACATAGATTATATAGGGAACTCTTCTTCTACAAAACTATAACACATAGAGCTGTGATATTACATGTAGCTTTGTGTTATGGTCCTTTACTAAGTTTGTTTAAATGGTGACCCTGGGGTCATAAATGGCTGGACCTCGGGAGTCACGAGTTTTACATAGTCTCAAAATGGACTGTCTACATATGACGTTTCATGCGTGTTGCCACAATTTATGAATAGTCATAGAGCGGACAATGATATTCTTTATCAAGGCATGGCGATCTTGATATTGAACCTACTGACTCCAAAATAAATAGAGATCTCCTCTCACCATGAACAGTATGTATATGAAGTTTCATTTATGTAGCCATAAGTCGCGTAGAGTTAAAGAGCAGACATGGTTTTCCATTATCGGACCATGGTGATCTTGACCTTCAAAATAATGACCCCAAAATGTTTATCTGTAAAATTTCATAACTGTGGCAACATGAAGGGAATAATTATAGAGCGGACAAACTTTTTTAAACAGACAAACGGACGGACAGATGGAATCTAGTAAAAGCCCAATACTTCCTATTGCATGGGTTTAATCATCAATCTTGCAACATACACGACAAGGCAGGTTCTTTATATTTATTTACTATTTTTGTCAAAAAGAATATTTGTTTGCAAAATGTGTGAATATTGAATGACTGTTTAATAAATACGGCCCGTTTTACACGTGGCTTCCGTTGTCTACAAGAGATGGGCTCGAGCGACGCTCTCGTCTATATCTCATAGACAAAGGAATATACTATAACAAAGTACATGTGTATTTATTTGCGTCGTACATTGTGTTGACATGTTTATACAATGTATGGACTTCATCAAAATGGTCAAAATCATACTATTGTAATCACAAAGTGGCATATATCTAGTAATGTAATAAATAAATTACAAGCAACTTATCGGGCAGACAGAAAATAAACATTTGTAACTAGCTGGGCTATCAGGTCGGTCACAGTGGTTCTTAGTAAGTATTTCGTTTATTGTCAAAACCTGTTTTGAAGTTCAATATACAATATGCATTCGATCGAGAAATTGTTCTGTCAAAACAACAATAAATCTCCATTAATCGAGCATTCAAGTTTGCATCTTCCACAAGTGAGCACGGAAAGAGGCAATCCATCCATCCATCCATCCATCCTCAATCCATCCATCCATCCAGCCATCCATCCATCCATCTGGAAATGTATATATATGGAACGTGATCATTCAGTTCACATCAGCAGATGTCGTATACGGCATTTTTAGAACCTCTCAACACAAGTTACCTGTCAGCTTTAAAAGGTGCGACGAGGCACGATCTTTGTGTTTTACTTATATTGCCTATTGATGCTGCCTTGTTGGTTAGAGATTAGATCATGGCGGGGATTTCTTTATTTTTCACTGTCCTGTTTTAATGGGATGACAGTAGGGTAAGTGTGAGGTTTGGTGCACCCTAGAACCGGTTTAAACCCCCAGTGGCCTACTTTGCCACTGACCGTTCCAAGGCGGTAGCCCTATTGTCAACCCTTTTTGTGTTTGTGATGTCGTTTGCATTTATTATTGCTTTTGCCTTCTTGTTTGTCTGTTTGCGTGTTTGTTTCTGTGTTTTGTGGTTTACTGTCCTCCTTGAATGCTACTTTCCCTGTCCGATCTTTTTATATTTCTTTTCTTATATATGGCATCTGTTGTTTTTTGTTAATCTTGGCGACATTTTAACTCATAGGGTATTTATTTCACATAAATTATTCATTTTTTAACGTGAATAAGATGCATAATCAGTAAATACAGATTTATTAATGTAACAAAATTCATTGTACCACATGGGAGAACGATTCTTGAGACGGAAGAAAACACGAATCCTAATTGAAAGCTATGCGGTTTACACAAACTATGGTACATCTGAATGAAACAAATCAAATGCTGTTCGTCATTTCAAGTTAAAGCTTTGTGTGTATAAGGTTTACGAAATATATTTTAAACGTTTCTAACGAAATCCTTTGACACCTAAACGAGAAAACAGTGGGCGAAATAAATACGAAGCCTGCATATCACAAATAACAGTCAAAATACTAAATTATAATGCAGACAACTTATACTAAGGGTGATTAAGGATGTTGGCTGTGCAAGTTTTGACATGTTCAAGTCTAAGCATTTTATTTTTTTAATCATAGTTTTATTTGACACCAGAATTGTTTATGTCTTTGCGTTCTAGTAGATATGATAATAATGTAGGGTTTAAGACGGAAACATATCAATTTTTAAGCAAACATTTTTTATTATTTTTTCCGTCATTTGTTATCATGTTTTGTTGTCAACAAAATAGGGGGTATGGGTAACTCGGAGTAGAATTTATCCTTTTGCTATAGAAAATATAATATATTTTTGTTTTTCAATAGTGGAATACATATATAAGAGTAGTACAAGCTAATTCATTTTCGATCTCTATGTCGAAATTTTGTGTACGGTATTTGACAGTGAAAATGTCAAAATAACTCCAAAATGTGTGTAATTTAGAGAATGTTTTAATACAAAATCATTAGAAGCCTGACGACCTATATATGTTTTACTTATTTTGAAAGAAATGTCATAGGACCTTGTCATATACAAGTTTTAAAGAAAGTTGAGTATTGGGACATACCTTTTTATCTTGACTTTTTTTATTAAACAAATAATGGCTGGGGTACGGTCTATATATGCTTGCTTTTTAAAGTAAAAGGACGAATTGTTTATGTATATATAGATATAAAAATCGAACAGGGAAAGTAGCATTCAAGGACGGCAGTCAACTACAAACAAAACAGAAACAAAAAACAATTTTAAAGATGAATAAAAGGCCAAATAAGACATCACAAACACAAAAGGGTTTACAATAGGCCTGCTGCCTTGAACGGTCAGTGGCAAAAAAGGGCCGCTGGGTGTTTAAACCAGGTTCTACGGTGCACCAAACCTCACACTTACCCTACTGTCATCCCAATAAAACGGGACAGTGTAAATAAAGAAATCCCCGGCATGAACTATTCTCTAACCAACAAGGTAGCATTAATAGGCAATATAAGTAAAACACAAAGATGCTCGTGTATATATAAATACAAAAAAACGATAGCCTAGAAAGCCACAAAGAAGGTACTCAATGACTTGGCAGAAGCCAGAGCAGCAAGAAAACAAACCATTGAGGGCACGACAAGACAAGACTGCAGACAAACATCAAACGTCACCGTCCTGTTTGGCTTTAGGTAGACGTCATCATAGGGTCCACAGCCTGGCCGGTCATCGCGCAATTAAAGAGGAAAGTATAGTGGCGAACTGTACATGAGTCCACCACCAATCATGCACTGCGTTGCAAAATGATAGGGATCAACCTCTTGTGATAAACCTTTTAACAAGTTTAAAAACGAAGGAAAGTGATCATGACCAAGGATCTTACGAAGTTTGTAAATCACGTCACCATAGAAGTCAGGTTTCGATAGTCCTTGTCGCAGAAGAGCTCTTAAATTAAGTTTATATTTGTAAAGAAGATCAGGGTTACGATAATAAAAGGTTATTTAGAGACGCACGTGGATGAGGGAAGGATACTAGTACATAAGAGCCGGGAACCTGCCCTTCTCTTACTTACGAACATATTCTATGGTTTATTAATGTTCTCGGAGGATAGGCTCGGATACACGGAACCACCCGGTTCACGACCCTATTCGAAGGATACGGCTAAAAGAAAGTGTCTTGCCCAAGAAGAACATACGGTATAAAATCTCAGTGGCATCGGTGAGGCTTGAACCCACTCCACACCAACCCCTCGAATGCTGACAACAGTATTCATCAATGTATGGTAGTGTCACTTTAATATTTACTTAATAATAACGTTGGTTTTGATCACATATATGCTCTACATGTTTATGTAATGTTTATGGCCGTTGTACTTAGTTGTACATGTAAATGCGGTACACGTATAGGATATGTGTTAAGCATAAGTCATACTGAATTCGACAGGCAAGGAAGCAAGTCGCATTCCCTCTCTCCCATTTTGTTTGTGATATAAGAATCAACTTACACAGGTCTTATATAACAATTGCATTGACTTTAAAGCCAACAATTGCCGCAATGCTATGTGTCACTAACCTCCCAAATTGTATTCTACTTTAGCCTAGAAGTCAAACACTTCACGGCGAATGCAAATCCATCTACTGTTACGTGTATATCGTACGTTTAGTAGGCTCTCAGTTACGCAATAGACAATATAATACCATTTAACAATTCTTTAATGCTAGACAATTATAATACCATTTAAACTCTGACTTTATATTACTGGATATTTATTTTATTTCAAAATATATATCGTGGTTACATCAGATATTGACTGTAAAACATTCATATATATAATATCAAATATAAATTATACGTCATGTTTCTTGTTTATCTTTTGAAACAACAATACGCTATTAAATTTGAGCGCTCAACTAAAATAGAACCTATTACATTTTGGTAAATGAGAAGCTGGAGACCCAGAATAAGAACAGCAATCCAACAAGCAAAACCGACTATGTAACTACATTAAGTCCCTTAAATAGATAGCTGTGGTGTATCCCACTGAAAAAACATGGACAATTTTACTCGGAAGCGAAGGACAAGGCCAATATACTGAATAGGCAATAACAGCCCGTCTTCACACAGGAAAATAAGCCAGCTACAAGTAAGGCCTAATGAGTCATATTATAGAAAACAATCGTCAGAAAGCTTCAACACTTTGCGCCCGTGTTCACCATCATTACACAACCATATGTGACAGACACCTTAACCCTGTCATGCATTTTTCCAGTAATATCCTCCTCTTCAACTTAGATGTATGGTTAAAATTTTGAATGTAATCATATTCCAAAAACATATCGACAGCAAACTTTGAAACTTGGCATACATGTTTATCATCTGTGTTACAAGCACTATAACTCTGTCATGCCTTTTACCAAAATTACCACCCCCCTTTTCCTGTTAGGTTTGAGCAGTACAAGTTAGCAATCCAGCGTTCGCACCAATATTGGTTCTTCTTGTTATATTAAAAATGCGTATGCAATAAACAGATTATTATATTTATATTGGGATAAATACCCTCGTTCTTCCGCGGATAAATATTATGTAATAATATGCGGAAGACCTCGTGCATGTATCCCAAAACAAATCTAATAACCTATAAATATACAGATACGTTAAAGGCAACCCAAAATTACACAAAAGGAATGCCCTATATAGCTCTATAGTAAGTGGTATAAAAACATCAACACAGAAAATCGCTGAGATTGCTGAACATTCGTTGTTCAGGTATGTTTTTGCTTCCTTTCATTCTTAATATTCAAACATTTTCACGAATTTTATTCGACAAAAGCGCACATACCAGGACATTAAGGATACACTTGGTCGTTGAAAAGGCATGGGAAGCTTGGATATTTACAGCCAGCACGCTTCATGGCTGATCAACTCAGGTATATAAATTGAGGCCCGCTCCTAGTTCTTTATGTGTATAGCATTGCTATATTGAGGGTAAGAATAGCTTAACAACACTTTGTCATTTACTTTAATGAAGAAATATATAATAAAAGATTTGGCTATGTACACATACAACGCCTTTGATCTAAGAAACTTATCTGTATATACCGGATAAGTGATGATAAACAATACTATTACCCTGCTGTGTGAAATTTGTGTTAATTGTTTTTTTGTTTTTTGTTTTTTTGTTAATACTTTTTTTTACTGTTTCTTTTAGGTACACCTTTTGTGTCAACTGAAAATTCTATTAATTCAAATATTTCATTATTACAATAAATGCATTCTTTGAAGTGTCGTAAAACATGAATTTTCATAATGCATGAACGAAAATTACATTTAAATAGTGTATATTGCTTGTCATGCTATTGTGTGTTTTTATATGTATTACATGAATTACTTTATGACACTGTCACGCCATTGTATCTATTTTGAGTAGTTGTTGAATATTGTTGTTTATCATATGCTCATGGGTCTTATCATACTTAATGCCTGAACTATTATGAAAATTGTAAGGTCTACGGCGGGATGCCCTCGACCCGTCCTAGACCTTTTGAAGAGGATAATAAAACAAATTCTATTCTTCAATTCTTCTATATATTCATAATTTAGCTTTTGAATACAAAATTTATCTGGTATTTCTTAATTGTTTTTAGACCAAAATCAGAGCACAGCACAATACATATGCAACATTCTTTAATGTGTTATTATGTGTACTGGTCACAAATGCTTTATTGGGTGGGCCTCATAATCTGATGAAAAATTGAATATCACACTTTGCTCATGAAATTGTATAACTAACAGTGATTTACAGTTACCTATAGAAATTCTCTCCCTCCCCCAACCCCCACAAATACAATAGGCTCGAAATATATCCTTAACATCTAAACACTACCGGCTACACTTTTAATTTAGATTACTACATACCTTACTATAAATAGTAACACATTTTAGTAGAAAAACAATGATTATCAGTCCATTTTCAAAAGCCATACTCGGCACACTGTGCCATTATGGATTATGGAATCAATAGGTCTCACACCTCTATTATCTCCCCTGAAAGTTCACGGACCTAGAGACAAAAGGAAAACAGAAAATAATTCTATTTTTTCTCAGTTTTAGGCAATTTTTAATTAAACAAATAGGTTTTTCTTTGCTTTAGCATAAATCTGCAGTGTAAAAGACAGATGATACAGAAAATCCCATGTTGATATGACGGTTTCATTCAAATTTCATAAGTGTTTGTTTGACCGAAGCACCGCATAATCAGCTAGATAGTGTATGAATGTTGTATTTTCCATAGGGGTCACAAAACATGAGCGAACAAAAAACCCAACCTGGCTAACTTATGTATTTTATTGTTTTAAATTACTGGTCTTGGCTATACTGAAGATATTAAACCAACAACAATGTCTGCTGCCCTGCTTTGAAGCTCAGATGTTGGAAAAGGATGTACAGTAACCCTATGGGAAAATTAATTGAGGTGTGAGACCTGAAGTGTAGCTAATTTTTCATCATAGTCACACTTTTTTAAAAGCCCGTTATACATCTTGATTCAATTAACATGTCGCCAGTTGCCAATCATTTATCCATTTCAACCAATCAAACCAGAACGATACCTCCGACAAACAACAGCACGTGTATAAAGCACGTGCAACTATGATATATAAACTATTGTCAATATACTCCGACATCAACAATAGGGCGGAGATATCTAAGTACTGCCGACATGTCAATTGATTTGTGTGTTAGATTTGCCAGACAATTGCAACTAGTTTTTGGTAAATTTGGCAGATATTGTGTCCAGTATATGCCCATATTCAGGTATTTGATATAAATTGCATAATAACTTTATCGAGCAATTTTTGTGCAAATGTGTATACTTTTATGACAGGTGTGTAATCATGTGATAAATAAAAACATGATGTTTTCTGGATTGCTAACTTGTACATTGTTTCAGCATCCACATGATCATGTAAGGAAATATCATAGAGATAGCATATATCTAATTTGATAGATCTGATATCTCCCATATTGTTGATGTCTCAAATTTAAATTGTCAACAACTCATATTTGTATGTCATGTTGGACAGTGATCACACAAGTGATTGTTGTTGTTGTGTGCGTATCTTCCAACTCTCAAGTGTCTGTTGGTGTTCTCCATATTTATTACAGAGACTAATAATGTTGATGTTCTGTTTTAGGTGGAATTTCTCATAATTGTATAGCTGTTATTTAGTCGAAACAGGTGCAGTTCTTGAATTCTTTAAATTGTTACCGGAATATTACAGTTACAGCTTCAATTATGATTATTCTACATGGGGCATTTATGTAATGTGTTGCATTTGCAGAAAGCAGGTGATACAGACCATGTTTGGGGAAATTTTCATGTAGATTGAGACAAAAATGGCAGATATAATTCAGAAATACTATGGTTGTTGGCGTTTCTTGTGTATTTTTATGTTAAAGGCAGAATACCGCCAAAATTCAAATGATACTCTGACTTGCATATTTCTTCCTATTCTCAGATCTAAGCTTAGTTGGTGGTTTGTTTGACATACATAATCTAAATGCATAATTTTTGACTGGTATACTTTAGACTTTTATCTCGTTACCATGGATACAGGAAGAAATGATATTTTTCCTATTCAGATTTCAGCAGTTGATCATTGAATACATATGTCTGATACCATGATATGAACTAATATTGTTTAAATCATTATTATATGATAGCAGATGACAACAGGAGATTCCGATGAAAATCTCATGAAGATTGAGGCAAAAATTGGGGAGTTATTACACAAATGCTACATGTTATGAAAACATTTTTTGCACTTTTATTTTACAGCGAGAACTTGTCGAATCCACGCGTTACTCTCAATCACATAATCTTGAATTATTTCACTTCTAAATATGATAGAAGCATTCTTATGGTCATATTGTATAGGTACTGCACTTAGCTACTAAATGTTATGTTCTGGATGATATTGTTAAAACTATTTACTCTCTTCAGGT
Source organism: Cyrtodaria siliqua (assembly GCA_037043455.1). Classification (NCBI taxonomy): domain Eukaryota; kingdom Metazoa; phylum Mollusca; class Bivalvia; order Adapedonta; family Hiatellidae; genus Cyrtodaria; species Cyrtodaria siliqua. Next base: position 16,987 of record JAWPHD010019096.1, read on the forward strand.
CTCACTTATCTATTATCTCCCCTGAAAGCTCACGGACCTAGAGACAAAAAGAAAACAGAAAATAATTCAAACCAGAACGATACCTCCGACAAACAACAGCACGTGTATAAAGCATGTGCAACTATGTTATATAAACTATTGTCAATATACCCCGACATCAACAATAGGGCGGAGATATCTAAACGAACGTACATTGACACCGTTTTTTTGTTATATAATGGACTTTAAAGGTACATGCAGTATTTTCTTGTCATTCACATTCAACAATGTGGACGTAACGCATAAAACGCTAAGCGAAAACGGTTCAGAAAAAGTCGGGTCATTGACTCGAACCCACAACGTTCGCCTTAGCGAAACGACGTTCAAATGCAGTTGAGGTAATCGGTAATGAATTTATGGTCGGTCATATTAATAAGATTATGACCTAATAATCTGTATACTGATGAACTTGTCTGTCTGAGTTGTATACCTATAAATCGCCCTTCGCGTCCTACTTACCTTGTACAGTACAGCGTTGATTGTTTAATTGTTTGTTTAAACGGTATTTTACGTCATTTTAACATATTAGGCCATATATGACAGTCGATTTTCTTTCATTTATTTTTATTTAAGAAATAGAACATCGTTTATATGATAGTCGATTTTATTTCATTTATTTTTATTTAAGAAATAGAACATCGTTTATATGATAGTCGATTTTATTTCATTTATTTTTATTTAAGAAATAGAACATCGTTTACTGTGAATTATCGTTCAATTGTAAACCATAATTTCACTCGCCATTCGGGCTCGTGAAATTATGGTTTACAATTGAACTCCAAACCGTGATATATTATAGATAATTCACCGTAAACGATGTTCTATTTCTATTCTAATGCCCCTAAAATGTGAAAATTACGCACACATCTGAAATCTTTCGCATTGCTTTGCTTGCTCTGCATACGTTACAATGCGGAATGCGCAATGCGCAATGCTTAATCTTCTAACGTTGCAAAAATTACAGTGATATATCGTTCAATATAACGAGATATTTTAAACTAGGCCATATAGTGCGGGTGTATTAGAATTATTTATAAATATTTTGTGGTAGAGGAAGAGACCACCTCATTTCCCTAGGTAGAACCAGTACTGTATAGCACCCGCCAGCCGTAAACAATATATACTAAAAAAACGCAACCCGTCCGATTTTCCTTCTATTTTTAATGTAAGTATTGGTATTATTGCTTGATAAACAATGAATATAACTTTACAGTGGTGTCAATATTTTTTAGTGATTTTAAACAAATTGAGCTCATCTTATATTATGAAAGGGAAAATAATGTTTCCATTCAACCAGTTGTAGAAGCCAGCATTTCAATTTTTCATTGAAAATCAACAAAATGAATTCAATAGGATTTACAATGAATTCACTCTGTTGAGTTTTTGAGAAAACAAAATAAAGCCATCTGCAAATGATGGCATTCTGACATTGTTTCACATATACGCATTGCATGATTAACAAGAGATGTTTGTAACATACATATGCCCCCTTCAACGACCATGACAAACATTCCTGCCAAGTTTCGAGTTTATAGTGCCAGCTGTTCTACTACTACAGTTTTTATTTTTGCTCGCCCTATGGCAAAAGGCCTTTTGGCGAGCGTTTATAGGTAGTTTATTTTATTTATTAATTCATTATAATTATTTTTAGGAGATTAGTTTAACGTAATCATCTTTCAAGAAATGACAAGAACAAAAAATACACTTTAATATATACCCAAGGAAGATAATATACATTTTTTTTCAAAATAATTTACATTAAATAGCCAGGCCATCGAAAAAGGGTACCAGCTGGGGGCATGGTTCAGGGCTGTGTGAACTATCAAAACAATCTCTAGTAAGTTAAACATGTTCTATTTATTTATTTATATATGCACATTATCCATATTTGTCTGATCATTGCTCCCTTGTTTAATTTACTGAAATGTTTAAAATATACTGCATATAAAAGGTTATAAAAATGATAAAAATACCCAGTGCGGTTTGTCAGTCACCCGTCCTCAGCATCCGAATTCCATTAATACCGTCTAGAGAACTTCGTCTGAGGAAGGATGTTTGCCCACACACAGCCACGTGGAGGTCACACTGGGGAGGGCAATGATCAAATATATACTTAGATATTATGTGATATAGTAGAACAGAAGCCTGCTCTAATAATGAATGACTGCCTATAGATAAAACTAAAATCTCCGACGCTTCTGATAAAACAAGTGGTAATAAGTATTAAAATGTGAATATACAACTAAGTTTTTGTCGGAGATATTAATGTGCGCAAGGGGGTATTCAATGTTTAAGTGTACTGTAAACATATGCGGTAACCACTCACTCTTTATCCCATATATTAAAACATAGATATAAAAATGGTTAGAGCAGGCTTTAGATATATTGAAAGCATAGATGGATTATTTACTTCCAAAGTTAGTTAAATCAAAAGAGAAGATATATCTTATTACCTTATAGGTACATGAAGGAGGTATATCTCCTATTGAGGAGGTGTATAGTAAATATGGGATATGGTATTGTCATGGGTAGTTTATACATTTTATACAATGTGGGTTATGCTGCAGGATATGTTTAATAGATGGGTGTAATGAACAACAGAAAACAAAATGATGACGTTGACTATACGCGTATACATGCAGAAAATAGATATGTCGTTGGTCTGTACTAGAAGGCTAGTACGACGACCGTCTATGCTAGCTAAGGACAGTAACCTAAATTTGTTAAAGTAACCCAATCAATATAGTTTAGAAAACTCCGTATTGATTACCAGATAGAAAGCTAGTTCAACGACCGTCTAACTAAATGACAAACAATTCAGACCGATTTACTCACTAAATATTGGGTATTATATAGAACTTGGGAGATATGGTAGATATGGAATATGCTCAATAATGTCAGTGTTTTCGAGCCCAGCAGACAAAACTTACAAGCTGATCCACTGGGCCGTCAACCAGTGCAGTTTTATTACATTATATATATATATATATGAGAGTATGTGATTGATCCTGGACATTTGTGCCTGCGTTGTCATCGGACTCAAAAATCGCCCCAACGCGTTCACTGGATCCGTCCAATACTATATCTTTTTCAATTATTGTATTGTTTTTCACAGTAATATAAGTGGAGTGATCTTATTACCTTATAGGTACATGAAAGAGGTATATCACCTAATGAGGAAGGTCTTTTATAGCAACTGAGGGACACCTAGGATGCCTAAAATTACAAGCGCATCCCATGTCTCCCTCAAAAGTATTCATACCGATTTACTAAATATATGGGGTATTATATGGAAATTGGGAGATATGGTACATATGGGATATGTTCAATAATGTCATAAGTAGTTTATTACTTTTAAGCAATGGGGGTTATGCTGTAGGATATGGTTAAAATATGGGGGGACTGAGATAAGAAAAGATTTAGATTTTTTTTCGAAGTGGGTGGATTTAATATAGTCACCAAGAGCGCTGCAAACCAATTGTTTGTGTCTTTTTTCGGGATCGAGTAAATTATTAAGGATTAGAGGGATTGAAATTTGCTAGAATTCAGATTTTAATTCGTCCAGTTTTGTGTCTGCATTCAAAAAGAAAGTGTTCATTTGTGTATGGGACCGAGCAGGAAGGACAGTTTTTTGAAAGATCCTTAATAGTGTTGCTTCCTAGACTCGCAGATAATAGGTTATATCCCATTCTAAGTCTGGTTATAGTTTTGGTATGGATTTTATTACATGTTTATCAATAAAAGGATGGTCCAAATCAGCTTTACAAGCTAGGTCAGCCTTTTCTTTGCCGGTAATATTTACATGGGCTGGGCACCATTCTAAATTAATGGATGAACCCAGTATATTAGAGTCGTTAAGCAATGTTAATATGTCCGAAATTAGGTCCGGTCTATATTTGTTTTTTTTATATCTGTAATGGCGGTTAGTAAGCTGGAAAGGGAATCGGAGAAAATAAATGATTTTGTAGGTTTATTTTTGAAAATCCATTTAAGGGTGGCCACTGCTGAGGTTTTGGATTTTTGCACTTCCGGAAATTTACATTTGTTATATTTCAAAAATTATAATAAAACTGGAAAATATTATTATACAGTAACAAACTTATGCCCAATAGGGATATTTTAGTGCAAAAAAAAATAAAAAAAAATAGAATTTTTTTTTGACCTCACATGTTGGGCCCAAAATTGACAATTTTTAACATAAGCCAAAATGGGGGGTAGGGGAACAAAAGATGGTATTTCTCAAAAAACATTTAAGATATTTACTTAATTTAAACTTTATTACAAAGACATGTGTTAGCATATACAGAGACAGGAATAAAAAGTATTTTTCTATTATTTGTTACAGACCTATGCCGTTATATGTCAGAGCTCGTCGAAATCTAAAAAAGCACATTTTTCTCTCAGTTTTTATTGAATATCTTTCTTATATGCACACCGACCCCCAATTTTTATTTTTTCATTCTGATACTCAGGTCTTGTATATATTGTAGACAAAATATCTTAAAAAGTTATCTGTTCCTTTATCATGAAAAATTTATGGATCACAAATTTAAAAATGCAATTTATAGTAAACTGGGTGGGGTAATGACAAGGGATGTACTAATTTTTTAGATGGTGATAAAAATACCCCAACCCTTAATTTTTCGTCCTAAAGTATGATCTATTACATTAAAAAAGACGGAAAATCGATACCTGTTCTGCAAACCACACTACACACATGTAAGTTGCCATTCACAATTTGCAGCTGATTCAGAATTTAAAACCGCACTGTGAGAGTGTATTACTAAAGATTAATTTTGCGAAAAAGTTAAATCACCGACCCATCATTATTTTTCCAGAAACTAACTAGTAATATGTTAGTCTTCATAAAAAACAGGGAAATTAAAAATTCTTACTGTTCTGATATTCATCAGAGGGCACCCTTAAGGGACTTAATTATTGCAATCAGCTCGGCAGCAAAAATGGATCGTCCCTCAGATATTCGAATGCCAGCTGTTCTTGAGTTATCGCGAAGACAAGCAATTTTTAGTGTGTTTTTTTTACAAGTTTTGTTACCATGGCAACCACATTTCTTATGCGAATCTACCCAAAAGAAAAGAGGAGGTACACAACTACACCATGACACAAACATTCCTGCCAAGTTTCGAGTTTGTAGTGCCAGCAGTTTTGTTACCACATATCTAATGCAAATCTACCCAAAGGGTGAGGCGCACAACTACACCATGACACAAACATTCCTGACAAGGTTTGAGTTTGTAGTGTCAGCTTTTCTTGAGTTATCGCGAAGACAAGCAATTTTTAGTGATTTATTACAAGTTTTGTTACCATGGCAACCACATTTCTTACACGAATCTACTTAAAAGGTGAGGTGCACAACTACACCTTGACACAAATATTCCTACCAAGGTTCGAGATTGCAGTGCCAGCTTTTCGTGAGTTATCGCGAAGACAAGCAATTTTTAGTGAATTTTTTTACATGTTTTGTTACCATGGTAACTACATTTCTAATGCGAATCTATCCGAAATGAGAGATGCACAACTAGACCATGACTCAAACATTCCTGCCAAGTTTCGAGTTTGTAGTGCCACCTATGCGAATCTACTAAAAAGAAATGGAGAGGTGCATAACTACACCATGACACAAACATTCCTGCCAAGTTTCGAGTTTGTAGTGCCGGCAGTTCTTGAGTTATTGCGAAGACAATTTAATTTTTAAAATGTAAAATTTTTGTCTGAAGGTCGTTTTCGCGTGTTTCGGCTCATATAATTGGAATAAAATTCCCCGATTTTAGAAATAAATCGTTGGATTTATGATATAATGAAAAATAACGAGCTGAACTCGGAAGTGTCGTTGACTCTCGATACCATATATCTCCAAAAACAGCTAGAGTGAATGTTTAGTACGCGTGTTCTACTTGTCAGTATTGTATCAAGATCGATAACAAATAATGATAAAATAATGGGATGTCTAATTTAAGAATAATTGGCATGCAGGCCTAAACAATTGGGTAGTTTTTATTTTAGTCTATCTAAGAAATGTCAAACAATACAATAACATACTTTAAACAAACTAGAAGGGTGGACCATGGTACAATCTAAATATAAAGTTTGAAGACAATGGATGCAATCCTTCATGCATTATGAAGCAGATTTTTATGTTAAAATTAATGAAAAGGAGCATAAGTCCGCACTGGATAATTGATAAGGAAGAACAGTTTAAAGTTTCATGACCATAGGTCAATATTTTCCCAAAGTTATGAACTAGGTTAGGTTGCAGGTTAAAGTTATATGATAAGGGGCATAACTCCGCCGAATTGAAAGTCAGAGTTAATGGACATGTCAACGACATTGACTAATTGATGACGAAGGAGTGTATAACGTTTTATGACCATAGGCCAATATTTTTCCAAGTTACGAGCCGTTAGGTTGTATGTTAAAGTTTTATGAAAAGAGGAAATCTCTGCTGATAAAGTCAGAGTTTAACATATACAACGACGTTCCTTGGGGTAAGATGAAGATGTTTGGGAATTCTGTTAACAAAGGTTAAATACGTTTCAAATTATGGCCAGTTATGTGCTTGGTTAGGTTGCAGGTTAAAGTTTTATGAAAGGTGCATAACTCTGCCAAATGAAGGTCAAAACTATTGGACATGTGTAAGATAAGTTGAAGATGTGTGTGAATTTCCATGAACATAATTCAAATATTTTTCAAGATATATAAAAAGATCGGACAGGGAAAGTAGCATTCAAGGAGGACATTCAATCACAAAACACAGAAACAAACACGCAAACAGATAAACAAGAAGGCAGAAGCAATAATAAATGGAAACCACATCACAAACACAAACAGGGTTGACAATAGGGCTACCGCCTTGGAACGGTCAGTGACAAAGTAGGCCACTGGGGGTTTAGACCGGTTCCAGGGTGCATCAAACCTCACACTTACCCTACTGTCATCCCATTAAAACAGGACAGTGTAAATAAAGAAATCCCCGCCATGATCTAATCTCTAACCAACAAGGCAGCATCAATAGGCAATATAAGTAAAACACAAATATGCTCGTGTAAATATAATACAAAAAAACAATAGCCTAGAAAGCCACAATGAAGGTACTCAGTGACTTTGCAGAGCAGTAAGAGAATAAATCATTAAGGGCACGACAAGAAAGATCATGGACAAACATCAAACGCCACCGTCCCAATGGGCTTTAGGTAGGCGTCATCAAGTTTTGGCCAAGGTTAGTTGCAGGTTAAAGTGAGACGGACGGAAAACGGACAACGACAGACAACGGTGGACGACGGACAAAGTGACCCATAAGTGTCCGCCATGCTACCCAGGCGGCACAATACAAATATTCTCAAATAATAACCTCACATTGTTTTCTAATTTGACCTATTGAATACCTGCACACTTTTTACTTTAGTAGAACGTTCCGAGATGTTTGTTTACATAGCACGCCTGGTGTATGTATAGTTATATCATTCATGGAAGGCGGAGCTAGGTTTCTCCATATTTCGAATCAACTACATTGAACACTTACTGAAATCATTTAATAGATATTTCACCTTTTGTTTAAGACAGCAAAAATGTGAAAATCTCTTGATTATGATGCATTGGATGTACTATTTGGTTGAACTGTAAATATGGCTATGTTTCCCCCTGTTTGTGGCATATCATGATTTCATTTTTCTCTATTTATTTATGACTGACAGATGACATATGTACGACAAACAAATGTTGAATTATTTATTTCATTTCAAAATCGAGAAGATATGTGTTACAATTTCCCCCTAAAATTGAGTTCTGCACCATACAAAGCACATACACCTTTATAGATATGACAGACATGTTATAGGTGATTAAATGTTATAGCAAATTAACATTTCAATTGAGTCTTTACCCTTTAGAACATGTTAGTATCTATAATGTCTGTCGCAACATGTACTATTTCTTTTTGACGTCGATACTTCTGTGCTCTATATCGTTCAGATCGAGATCACCTCTATGTATATACACATTGCGTTCGGTTGGTGCTCTTTCAACACTACGTGAAGGGAGTTTTAATTCTATAGCTACATCCACCTTCCCCCTGTCTTCATTTGCTTGCCATACGCCATCATAGTTGTTCTCGGCTATCTTTCTCTGTGGTTCCGATGGGGGGAATTGAACTCATGTAGACACCCGGGCCGTACGCAGCGTCGTCTCTCTTTCCAGTGTTGTCGGACTGTCGGATTATGTTGTCTTTCTCTATCCCCCTTTTACCTTCTTCGGTTGTGTAATGGTAGTAACGACCCGTTTTCCCTTTAAGTCCTGAATATTAAAAACACATTACGTATACTACCATGACGTAGAATTTTTGAAATAAACAACAACAACAACAACAACAACATTGATGTTAGCGTCGTATGACGGCCAGATATAGAAGTATTATCAAATGTTATATTTTATATATTGTTGAACTTTTAAATGTGACACTCACTATACTAGCTTGTCTTAAAGAAGATGCAAAACACGGATATGAAGTGTAGAATGACAAAGCGACATTACAAAATACGCATTCAAAGGCATGCACATATATACATTTGAAAGTAAAGCGTGAAACAACACGTACATACACACACTTGTAGGAAATACGAGTGCCACCTTGGAATTGTCAGTGACAAAACACGTCCGTGAATATAAACCGGATTCTAGGTTGCCACAAAACCAAAAGAAAATACGAACACAAGAAATAAAAAGATAACATAAATCAAAGTACTGCGTACTGAATGGCGAAAAATGGTTTTGAGCTGTTCCTATAGTTAAGATTAAAGACTGTATGACTTGTTTTGATTGTTATTGGCGAAGTGATTATTGTTATATGTTATAGATATCTCAAGCCGAGGCGTCCTTATCCACTGAGCAAGAGGACGCTGAATCCTGACCTGAAGTTTGTGATTAAGGGTTGTAGGAAGTGGCAAGTTTTTGTTTGAGATATTTGGTTAAAATCTTTTTTTCAGTAGTCGGCATGAACTTGTTTTTTCAAAATGTATGTTTAGCTGCGGCTACCACTTTGAATCTCCGGCCGAACAATTTTTTACTTAGGACCAACTAAACATCAAGAGCAACATTCCTGTAAAGTGTCATGCAAATCCATCAACTATTTTCAGAGTAATCGCCAGAAATCTATGTAAACGAAGATGACCGCTGGTGGCCATGTTTGACACCGAATCGAACTGACTTTTGTGTAGGACCAACTACATATCATGCCAGTCATTTTAGTAAAGGTTCCAAAGCAATATTACTATGGATTTTGAGAAGAAGTCGCCACAAACTTGTATTGTGCAAAATCTATTTGTAGCTGTGGCAGCCATCTTGAATTTCCGGCCGGTCTGTTTCTTTTGCTGGGACCAACGAGAGAGCAAAATCAACATTCTTGTACAGTTTTAGGAAATTCATTAAGTTGTTTCAGAGGAGCAGCCGCCACACGTTTTTCCTGTATAACTGTATATAAACAAAAATGGGAATTGGCTGCCATGTTTGACATCGAATCGAAATGAATTTTGGTTTAAGGTTCCAAATCATTAACGCTTATGGTTTTTGGAAAGTGGCCGGCAAGAAATTGTATTTGTAAAATATAGTTTAAGCCGTGGGGCCATTTTGAATTTCCGCTGACATGTAATACTAGACATTAAGAGCAACAATCCTGTGAAGTTTCGTGAAAAGACTGTCAAGTAGTATCAGAGGAGTAGTCGCCACAACAGTGCTCCAAGGAAATTAAAATTGGGAATACCCCAGGGCAACTATATTTGATCGAGTTGAGCCGATTGGCTTATATTAATCGGTTATAGTTCATTTATTCGTATTTTAAAGAAATAAGTTCTGCGGTCGCTATCTCTCCCTTGAACTTATTTGCTTAAAATTCGAAAACATGAACTATAACCTAGACTAACAATCAAATGATGACGTGGAGCTGGACATCTGTTGACGATACAGGTTTTCTCAAAACATTTCTCCATGATGTAATTCAAACAAAGTGTATTCGAAATCAAAACAGGAGTTTGTGAGAGACTTTTAAAAACACTATATGTATTAATAATATTAATTCAGCAAAAATTAGCCGACTCGTCTAGATTATTTCATTAACAATAGTTATATAGTATGGATCATGAGGAATAGTTAGTGCATATGTACATCGATGCAATATGAAGGTTTTTGTTCGTATTTGGACACCTATACATTTTCCAGATTGTCTCCACTCGCTTCAACGCATCAAGTTGAAGTGTCGTAGTAGCGTTTCAAATGTGGGGCAATCAGCAGTAAGTTGAACTGAATGTAGTTGAAAGGCTAATTAATATATTATAGGCTATTTACATGCGCATATAAACACGTAGTCACTTCAGACCTGGGCCTGCATATACAATTGAAAAAAGTTAACATTTTGAAACGAGTAATATGACATATGAGAGGGGGTGGGGTGGGTTGGGGAATGGGGTGTATCCGTAAACAACATTAACTATCTAAACCTCTATTCAGTTCTATAATAAATAATAACAATAACGTGTGTTTGTGATGTCTTATCTTGTATTTTATTCATCTTTATAGTTGTTCTTTGTTTCTTTGTGTGCTTGTGTGTTTGTGGTTGACTGTCGTCCTTGAATGCTACTTTTCCTGTTCGACTTTTATAGCTACTTTTCCTTTGATTATATACTAACCAATACATGTCTGTTTGGAGTTTTTCATATCCCAACTCTGGATGTTTTTTGGCGTTTTGCATTTCCCTACCCTGAATAATTCAAAAGTTAAGATGTTTTTTTTATAAAGACATGTGTTCTCTTACGAAACTTGATTGTTACTCAAATTATTAAATGTTTAGATATTTATTAACAGACATGTTATCAGCCGTCCTAGTTAATTTTAACATAGGGCTGTAAAATCATTATAGAATCCGCTTGACGTGTTCAGTGATGTGGCCAATGCTAGACAATAAAACATATCCATTGTTCGTGATCTTGAACAATCAAGATTGAAGATAAACTATTAAATATAACAGTGTCACGTCATCTCCATTGAGACCCCACATTTACATTTGCAAAATATTTACCGACAATCCTTTCAATAGGATGCGATTCGTAACCAATTTGTCTGGTTTTAAATTCAATAGATGGAAATGCGAAATATAATACTGATTGCTCGATTGAATAATTATTCTGAAATGTAAAAAGACCGTTTGACCACCAAAGCATTCAACGCAAGCAATTATGTGCAAGTAGCCTAGTGTTGAACTGACATCACGTTTATTTGTAGAAAAGCAGTTAAGAACTAACGATCACAATTGTCGTAAGCTGTTTCCTAAAATGGAGCCCTGGTATAGACGACTTTAAAATACCCACAGAAGAAAACTAGTGTAACTAAACGAGATTATATCGTTCATTACTATCTTACCGTATTTTCTTTGATGTCATGTGTTCTTTAATTTCCACAAAAGTAAAGCTTAAAGGGAGGAGGGGAGGGCTTTGGGTTGGAGTGGGCACATAACAGTATTCTATACATATTTTGCAACAGAAGGTACTCAAGAATTCATAAATTTATATATAAGGGCCTGCACATTCAGTTAACTAAGCTAAACCCCTAATTCAGATGTGTTTTATTTTGCCACTGACCGTTGCAAGGCGGTAGCCCTATTGTCAACCCTCTTTTTGTGTTTGTGATGTCGTATTTGACCTTTTAATCATTTGTAATGTTGTATTCTTTTGTAATGTTGTTCTTTGTTTTTTGTGTGTGTTTGTGGTTGACTGTCGTCTTTGAATGCTATTTTTCCTGTTTGATTTTTAAATCCATATTTCCAGAGCGAGGTGAATGAATGAATGGTGTTTTACGGCACGTCGACACATAAATAGGTCATATTGTGCGCAAAAAATTATGAAAATGAAGTATTAATTAAAAAGTAATGTAAATATATAAAGATAAAACTATTAAAAAATAAGGGATGATCAGGTGTAATATAAACTATGTATGTAAATCAACAAATGCCCGTCAACGGGTATATAAACAAGTAAATATATATAAGAACACATTACAATGATTTATATAGTCTGATCTCTTTCAGGAAATCTAAAACAAGACTAAAATCTACAGAATCAAATAACTCTTTCATAGTATTAACATTGTAGTACCTTTGACGCATAGGATCAAAGTCTACACATTCCAATAATATGTGTTTGACCGTTAACGGTGCAAAGCAGGGTATACATTCTGGTAATTGCTCACCTTGTAATAAATATGAATGAGTATAACGTGTATGCCCAATCCTGCACCGGGCTAGGACAACTTCCTCTCGACGAATGGGTCTACTAGAAGAACGCCATTCTCCGAGTAACGGTTTAATTGGATGGAGTTTATTGTTAACTGACAAATCCCAAGTGGCTTGCCAAGAGTTACGAATATATGTGTTAATACAACTTTTAAAATCAGTATAAGGTAATTTGGTATTAGTGATGTGTAAATCTAATGCTGCCTTAGCAGCACTATCAGCTCTATCATTACCACGTATTCCTACATGGCTTGGAAGCCAGCAGAAAATAATAACATTATCAATTATAAGAGAATTGTACTTTTCTAAAAGTTGAAGCACAACTGGGTTATCATGTTTCATATTACCCAGTGCTTGAAGAGATGAAAGGGAATCAGAAAAGATTACAAAATGGTCATCATCACTTTCCTGAATATAATTTAAGGCAAGTTCAATTGCCTTAAGTTCAGCTGAAAAGATAGAGGCCTTGTCAGGCAGGCGGCTCTTTATGCTGTGTTTGTGAACAACAGCTGCTGCAGCTACCTTATCTCCATCTTTAGAGCCATCTGTGTAGATATGTTGAAAGTTACTGTATTTCGATTTAATTTCATTAAATTTGCTTTGAAAGACAGTAGGGTCTGTGCTGGATTTGTTATTATTACAAAGATCAAAAATAATTGTTGGTGTTTCCAAAGTCCACGGTGGAATTTGTGGTACTTTGTACTTGGCAATCAAATTTAGGTCGATTTCAGTGTCTCTTAATTTTGGTTTAATACGAAGACCAAATGGTCGAATGGCCTTCGGTTTTCGATCAAAAAGAGGTTCAAAACTAGGATTAAAAACATTATCGAAAGTTGGGTTTGAAGGGTTTGACTTTAATTTAATGGCGTATTGAAGAGATAATTTGTCCCGTCTATGAGACAGTGATGGTTCATTAGCTTCAACATATAGACTTTCGGCTGGTGATGTACGAAAGGCACCTAAGGCGAGTCGTAATCCTTGATTATGTATAGGGTCGAGCATCTGCAAGTACGACTTGCGAGTCGATCCATATACTATCGAGCCGTAGTCAAGCTTGGATCTGATAAGAGATCTGTAAAGTCGCAACAGGACTTTTCGATCTGCACCCCAATTAGTGTTTGCAACAACTTTAAGTAAGTTAAGAGCTTTAAGGCATTTGGCCTTCAAGTATTTAAGGTGTGGTATAAACGTGAATTTACGGTCGAAAATAAGACCAAGGAATTTTATCTCATCCACTACTGGTATTGGAGACCCATCCTGTGTTAGATGAGGGTCTTCATGATGTTTACGAAGTTGACAAAAGTGCATACAATTAGTTTTAGACTTAGACAATTTAAAACCATTTTCATCAGACCAGGTCTGCAGAGCGAGGTGAAGTATACATAAAAATCCGAGAACCTATCCTACTTTTGATACTGATTAGATTCCCGTGGTTCTTTAATGTGCTCGGAGAATAGATTCCGATACATGTTAAATATACGTCCCCATCCGATGGACAAACGTACGCAGGAAAACGCTAGCCATTCATATGCGAACCGGCTTTCTTGTTGCTTCTATGTTGGGGATGTGTTTAAACACATTATAAAAGTATTGTAGCATGGTCGGTGACATTTCCTTTGATGAATGCAGAGCATTAAATCGTTTAATTTAGGGTAACTAAAGGGGCGTGTCTACACCGTGCTACAACTACCGGATATTGGAATTTAGAGTACGGTTACTATGACGTCACAGTGTCACTAAGTACACCATGCTACAAAAAAAATAGAGTCTGGCTACGCCCATCTCGGTGTATAAATAAGCCAACTCGCTGTATTACTTATATTGAAATGTGTCAACGAAGTGAATTCAACTCATTGTACATGTTACTATTCAAAACGCTCAAATTAAAGTATATATATTTTGGAAAGTATATCCCTACTTGTTCTTGGATGTTCCTGACTTATTTTTGATACATAACCTCTGACTTATTTGTGATACATAACCTGATAACTACACATATAATGAAAACTAAGAAAGTAGTTGTTGTGTTATTATTATTATTATTTAAGCATGTATTAAAAGAAAGGTAATTGGTTATTATGTATAACTTTTATCAGATTCATCAGAGCTAACCCCAACCCCAAACGCTCTTAATTAAACAAAACAAAACCACACAGAATTATGTAAAAACAAAACAAATTGGGGTCGGGTAGGGGCGAAGTGCATACCCCAATTTGATTGAGCTGAGAATAAGAAGAGTAAAACATATGGTCAGTAACGATATACTGGAGTTTTACCTATACCAACATTATTGCACATTTAATAGACTACGTTAAGTTGGGCTCTACGGGCACCCAGGCAGCCCATGCCTAAAATACATGTACTTAAGCACCCATTTAGATAATGCCATAACGAATCACAACCCAAAATGAGCTAAGACAAATGTGCGTTTATTGCACATTTTATCACAATTTTGGTTCCATGGAATTCCGGAATATGAAGAAGACAAAGTTACTTATGTAGCCCCCTAGGTAACACTATAAGAAACCAGGCTCAAATTTGATCTAACTAGGATAAGATATGTAAAAAATATATACCTGTAAACACGCTAAATGCTCAAGGGTTTAAGAACTAAAATTACTTATGCAGCTCATAAGAGAACACTGTAAGGAAGCTCATGGCCAAATTTGGCCGATTGAGCCAGGACAAGAAATGTAACAGATAAGGACCTTTAAAACAGCTTACACGCAGAGCTCGATGTGGACTGGGACGCCGACAACAATAGTTTAATAGTACGGATCATGGGGCCTTATTAAGTGCAAATGTACATTGAATTTGAAACGTGAACACATTATGACGGTTTTACTCGTATTCGGATTGACACCAATATTTCATCCAGATCGCCTACACTCCCTTTTAAAATTGAGCCTCCGTTGCCAATCTTTTGATATAGGAACTCTTCAGAAACTCTAGTGTACAACGCAATGTACAACTTAAAGTACTTACTGCACCGGCCATTGCTCTACAACATGTTTGCCTTTAATAAGGGTATTAAAATAACTCTATTTAGTTTCGGTGATTCTCGAAGAATTTCCTTTTAAGTATATGTTTAGCTGCGATACCAACATTATATTACAAGGTCGAACCCCTCAACGCATATTGAAACTAAAAGCAGACGTTTTCTTCGAAAGGAAGTTATATTCGGAATGTTGTTTGTACATTTGGATTCCATTACCCTGTCAACGACACCTAGTCTAGATTGCTTGTTTTCAAGACAATGTCTGAAAAGTGTGACATTTGCCGAGATCTGGTATCGTTTCTGATTGGTTTATTGCACATTTTATGGGCTATCACAATTTTGGTTCCATGGAAAATACGTAATATTAATATGTAGCCCCCTAGGTAACACTATAAGGGAACCAGGCTCAAATTTGATCTAACTAGGACAAGATATGTAAGAGATATATACCTGTAAACACGCTAATTCGATGTGAATAATTTAAGGTCTATCAACATTTGGGTTCTTTGGGAGCCAAGGGTATAGGAAGTAAATTACTTATGTAGCTCATAAGAGAACACTATAAGGAAGCTCATGGCCAAATTTGGCCGATTGAGCCAGGACAAGAAATGTAACAGATACCTGTAAACACAGCTTACACACAGAGATCTATATGGACTGGGACGCCGACAACAATAGTTCAATAGTACGGATCATGGGGCCTTATTAAGTGCAAATGCACATTGAATTTAAAACGTAAACACATTATGACTGTTTTACTCGTATTCGGATTGACACCAATAATTCATCCAGGTAGCCTACACTCCCTTTTAAAATTGAGCCTCCGTTGCCAATCTTTTGATATAGGAACTCTTCAAACACTCTAGTATACATCGCAATGTACACATTAAAGTACTTACTGCACCAACCAGTGCTCTACACGTAGTTTGCCTTTAATAAGGGTATTACAATAACTCTATTTAGTTTCGGTCATTTTCGAAGAATTTCCTTTAAGTCTATTTTTAGCTGCGATACCACAAGGTCGAACCCTCAACGCATATTGGAACTAAAAGCAGACGTTTCTTCTTCGAAAGGAAGTAATCATCGGAATGTAATTTGTACACTTTGGATTCCATTATACTTCAACGACACCTAGTCTAGATCATCTGCGACGCTTGCTTGTTTTCAAGAAAAACATCTAGAGCAGTACTCCTAAAAAAGTGTGACTTTTGCCGAGATCTGGTATCGTTTCTGATTGGTTGAGACAGAAACACCTGCTATCAAGATATACAGAAAGGCAGGAAAACAATACATTTATAAAGAAACAAAGAGGGAAACCTCATCATTATATCGACGAACTAAACGCGGTTGGTCAGAAATACTTCAATAATTTTTTTTTAATTAGGATCAAGTGCTTTCGGTTTCAAATTTGTTTCTGCACAAACGGTCAAGACGTTTGCATTTAAAATCAAGCGTCGAATATGATCAAGACTAAACGACACCCAGTATAAAGGCAGACATATTGCGCCTTAATGAGACTGGAGATGATCTCAAAGAGTTATTAGTACCAATACAAATGCAAGAAAAGCCCTTATTTAAATGAGCTTATGTTTGTTATGAAATGTGCACATGCATTATATAAGTCGCATATTAAGCTCGGTTGAATTATTATTTATGAGAATGTTTGGACTGGAAACCACAATGACTCGGTGTGTTTTTATTGTTAAGAATATTATTTAATTCATATGGGGTTCATGTACATATTATTGAATACAGTTGTAGTACACAACATACGAAATATTATAGCATTAAATCATCGTTTGAATTAATATGAACGATTTTATGCGCCGATTAACATAACAATAGATTATTATTAGACTGTAACACTTGATTATTGTATGGGGCCTACTTTAGTGCATAATTATGTATATTGAATTTAAAACTGAATCACATTACACATTTGGATTGACACCAGATCTCGATCCTTTAAAACTGAGCCTCTTGTGTCAATCTCCAAAATCTCTAAAATGAAAACAACAAAGTGCATACAAATCAGTAAAGTACTTACCTGCACCAGCCATTGCTCTACAATTTGTAGCCTTTAATAAGGGTATTAAACAATAAATCTAACAATTAGTTTCTTTTTTTACACGTCGTTTATCAATCGGATCTGCCTTAACCAATTTCTTCTACCGAAATTAGCGAGTTGTTACGACTGGTCATTTATATTGGAAGCATGTCACGTGTCATTTTCTTTTAAAAGTCTATTTTTAGCTTTTATATATTCATTCAAACTAATATTCAACGCATATTGAAAATGAAAATAGACTTTTTCCTCGAAATCATTATCGGAATGTAGTTTCTATTCATACATCTAAGTATCTTGTATAGAATGCACGAATAAATCTAGTTAGCTCTACTGGCCAAGGTAAGGCTTATGCTATGGTCTTTGACCAATAGAGTTCATGCCATAGTCTGTTGTCCGTCGTCCGTTTACTTTTTGTTTTGTTGTCAACACTCTAGCACCTTCATTTAGCATTCAGACTGTACCAAACTTGGCCAGTCTTAATATCCATATAAGACCTAGGCCGAATTCGAAAACCCACCTATTTCGGATAATACAAACCAGAGTTATGTCCCTTGGATTGAATGGAACATGCGGAACATGCTATATTTTGCATTTTCAACAATCCATCAATGTCATTTTGGCCTCCTATATTTACCAGACTTGACCAGAGTGGTAATATCAATAAAAGTTCGGACGTGGTAAACAAGCACCGGTATTGGATAATAAACACCAGACTTATGGCCCTTGACTTAATGAATATTGCTATAGTTTGCGTTGTCAACACTCTAGCTCCTTCATTTTGCATCTGATCTTTATCAAACTTAATCAGAGTCATAATATCATTCAAAACTTAGATGAGTTCAAATACCACCCATATCGGATTATAGGCATCATGGTTGTTCAGCACGATCTGGATACTATGGTTGTTCAGTACGATTCTGGATACATCCTTAGATGTTTATTATTTTGTATGTGTTTCTTTAGTTAGTATATCTGGATGTGGACTTTATTGTTAGAGAATTCCTTTTGATGGGATGTAGTTTTGTTTACACTGTCTTGTCTATTTGGGCGCTGAAGACAGGATAATAGCGAGGATTGTGCGCATATAAAATCAATTCAAGTTAACCAGTAGGCCTTATTGCCTACTGACCGTTCCGAGTCGGTAACCCCTGTCTTCACCACCCTTTCTGTTGTTTTTTGTCTCTTTCATTGTATCCTTGTTTGCAGTACAGTGCGGACCTACGATGCCATTGCGTTCGGACGCTGTGGTTTCTATAGGACCGTATATCACATTTGGATCTTTCCCAACTTGGCCGGTGTAATGATATAAATGCATCGGAACTTTAGCAAACCTTGCCAGAATATTAATAACAATGAAAGATCAGATGAGTTCGAAAACGACCAATAATGGATAATAAACAACAGAGTTATGGCCGTTGATTAAATGAAAAATTATGTTTTACTTGTCAACACTAAAGCACTATCATTTTTAATCCGGTCTTTATAGGGTCTTAATATCGAAGGAACGTCCGACGAGTTCGAAAAATACCAGTATTGGACCTGTAATGCCCTGATGTTTTTAATTTGCTTTATTTTCCTTCGTTAAGAGGTTATCGTCTTCATTGTAAGTCTTATATTTACGAAACTTTACAGAGTGTTGAACCTGTTTGAAAATCAAACATGTGCCTGCCGCCGCCATCCCCTTCTGAATGAAACAAATGAGCCATTTTCACATGTTTCGGACAACTGCGTGCCAGTGTGATTTGGTCCACTCTTGAACCGAAGAACATTTTATAGGTATATTGACTTTGGTGAGAGGAGGAACACTATTGATTTTGGGTCTTTTGGTCAAATGTCAATGTCATCGGGACATTATATGGAAATAGGCATTTCGTAGGATAACTTCAAACTATAACAGGTAGGTACACTCATGAAACGTCATAGGTACATTTCCCTTGGTAAGAGAAAATATTGTATTTCATTGGGTTTAGCAGGTCAGTGGTCACATGCATTCTGCGGGATAACATCAAATCCATAACATCCCCACTGATGAAACTTCATAAGCGCATTGGCGTTGGCAAGAGAAAGAACCCTATTGTCTTTTGGGGTCAGTAAGCCAAACATCATTGCGTTTGGTCAGAGGAGGAACCCTGTTGCTTTTGGGGTCTCTGGGTCAAAGGTCAAGGTCACCAGTACATATTACAAGTGATAATTCCAGGAGTATAATACTTATACTCATGAAACTTTGTAGCATAGCCTTTGGTGAGAGGAGGAACCTTATCACTTTTGGGCTTAATAGGTCAAAGGTCAAGGTCACCATGTCTTCATATGGACATACACATTGCAAATGTCAATCTCGGAAATATGATTAAACGTATTAAACTTCATATGTGCGTTGTCTTTGGTCAGAGGAGGAATCCTTTTACTTTTGGGTCAGTAGGTCATCAAGGTCACATTGAGAATGACAATGACTTAATCTTAGGACATTTTCTCACTGTAACATGCAACTATTAGACCTACAATTTTGAAACTTTACAGAAATAGTACCCTTTTTTAAAACAACAACCTCTATTATTTTAAGCTTAGTATGTCAGATGTCAAGCAACTGTGACCTGATCATGACAAATTCTTTCCCAGCTGTTATTCACGAATATCCGATTTACAGTCTTGAAACGGACAGTGGCTAAAATATGCACTGAGGGGTTAACCAGGGTTTT